>CM053789.1:280481754-280539254 GCA_028749045.1 Cupressus sempervirens | reverse complement strand
AGGAAAAAGGAATTACTATATTACACTTAAAGGTTTTCAATTTGTTGTCTTTACAATGTTCTAGTGGTCCTCTTAAATGATATATGAACTACATAATGCTCTTTATGTGCTATATATTTCCTTGGAGGTATTCTCGTGACTACAAAATTTGAGGCCTTGACATTGAAGTGGTCATTAAGGGGATTATTGTTGGATTTAAATATTTCTATGGTAGGTCTTCATTTTCCTATTATGATCTTCTCCTAGTGGCATAGTCTAACCTTTCTTGGATTTAATAATAGTTAAAGTGATTAGCTTTAGGGTAAGATTTAAAAATAGTATCAAGAAAAAAAATAAAAATCTTTACCATCATTTATGTTCTCTTAATGTGTCCCTGTTGATTAACAACATTCATTAATCCAATAAAGAAATTTGTTCTATTGATTCATATCAAGACATTTAAAAATTCCTAGATTCCGAGCATAAGTTTTTAATTTTAATATGGTTACATTGGTTATATCTTGCTAATAGTTTTTGTAATGTGTATCAAGCTTGTTTGGACCTAGTTTTCATAATCGGCCTCAAAAATATAAAGTTCACTTAATGAACAAGAGCTCTTAGGAGCTAGAGTCCTTGCCTCTTATGTAAATAGAATATGGATCTACCCTGCTGAATATAGTACTTATAAATGTTTATTATTAGTAGCACAATGTAAATATTATAGTATATATAAGTCAAATCATTGTCAATAGTCTTCATACTAATCTTTAAATCATGACATATCTTTTAAACCTAAATATTAACTCTCTCTTTTTCCCCTCAAATCTTAAAAAACTAAATACTAATGAAGTAATCTTAATATAGTTAATTTTAATTATCGAGTAAAAAAATTCAATTATAAAATTCAACAAATTATTTTGTAAAATCAATCATAAAATTTAACAAATATTTTTTAAATGATTTTTCTTTTAGAATATAATTTGTAGGATTCAAAATATTATAATAATTTATAATATTATTAAGATTTTATAATATTTTGATGGTTTTCAATATATTCTAATGATACATATTTAAAATATAAAATATTAGTGTTAGTTAATATTTTTGAGATCTTCAATTAAAAAAAATTATACATAGTTTTTTTTGTTTAAATTAGGATATTGTCTTTTTAATAAATGTATTAAAAGGTGATAATATAAGTTTGATTTTAATATCAATTTACTATTAGACTCTTAATTGTAAGCCAATGGAAGTTGGAAATGCTAAAGATATAATATTGAATTCAATTGTAAAGATAACAAGAATATTTTAATATAAAATAGAACTTAACATGTATGATTTGATAGTATTTTTGGAATGGTATGCCATGATTTCTATTTGGGTTTTCAACCTTAGATCTTTTCCATTTTTAAAAATGTTATAAGGGGTTTACTACCTTTCATTATATGAAAATTTTCATAATTAAATGTTTTCAAACTAAAGTAATATTAAAATAGATAATATTCATAAAAATATATTTACATAAAATATCATGAATAAAAAAATTATTGTATATAGTGAAATAAATGATTAGTTTTTAAAATGAAATAATAATAATAAATACTTCATATGCACTAGAATAGATTTAATAAAAATTTATTTATAAACTATTAATTAAAAAATAATATAACTTTAAAAATAAAACAATGGTAATAATATATTATTATGACTTTGGACATTAGTTGTTCTCTAATACACTTACCAATGAATCACAGATTTATCTCTATTTCATTTCCTTATTTTTCAAAATTAAAACACTTTTAATACTACATATTTAGTTTACTTATTATACCTTGTCAAATTTTTTTTTTCAAACTATAGTAGCGGTATGCCCTTTGAGTAGATACCATGACTGATAATTATTTTTCTTTGTTATCACATTTGGCCTAGAATTTGTTTTCCAAATTTGGTTGAGACATACCTTTTTGTTAGATCTCACAACTCTTGTGGCTTTTTCTATTTTAATGATCTACAAAATTTAATGTTCTGAATAAAGTTTGAAGGCACAAATATATATTATCTGAGAGTGTACATAATTGATATGAAGTTGATGTTGACAATGCAATTAATATGAAGTTGATGTTGTTGTTATCTTGTATTTCTTTTCTTTTATTTTTTTTCATTTGACAAAAAAAAATAGGAAAGATAGATCCAACCAATAAGGAAAAAGAAATTAGATTTGATAAATTTATTTTAAAAATATTATCAGCAGAACCTTAGATCTATATATTCTATAATTTCTCATGCCAATTAATTGGAGGGGGGCTAATGAAAACATTAGTTTGACTAATAAAAAACATTGATATTTCATCCTTCTTTTTATCCACGATTTAATCTTTTTCTTCTTATATTAAAGTCAAATAAACTAACTAATATTGCAGTTCTACAAAACATTTTTTTTTTGGAATTGCTTTGTGAATTTCAATATAAAAATTTAGAATTTTTTTATTGAGCTTATATTGTTTACCTTGTTACTCTATTGTCTACTTTTTATTTTAATTTTTAATTTTTACTTTATTTGAACTTTGATAATAAGGTTTTGATAGTATACAATATAACTTGACTAAACCAAACAAAATAAAATTAAAAGAGAAACAAAATAAAATCAAAGATCTAATGTTTCAACCTAACAAATATGGCTGAAAAAATTAGTATTTGACCCAAAACCACTAAATACCAAATAAAAATATATGACATATGACTTTACTAAAGCCACAATCCAATCCTTTCATTTTATTTTTTTAATTTTATAAGTGTCCAATCCTTCTTCTTTTAATGTGTTCAAACTTAGCTTCATTCATTCAAAATTTGAGATCAAATTTTAGTTCATGTCAAGAAGGCAATTGTGTTTATGAGATTATACACGTATTGGTTGTTAAATTTAGAGAAAGTAAGAAGTGAATTAAATAGAAAGAAATCAATTGATGTAATCATGTGTCATTTTTTAAAATAAGCAATTGTACTTATTTCAAGTCTTCCCTTTTCTAAAAAAAATCATTAAAACAATAATTGCTCAACTACCAAAAATAAAATTTAAAATAAATTCATGTTTTACCTATAAACAAAAATTTATATATGAACCCTTCATAGAGTCAAATGGACACAAACAATCCCATGAAAATGTAAAATTAAACTTAGAAAACATGACAACTACTTATAATCTATGCGACTTTGATTTTAAGCAATGTCCTAAAATTTTCTTTGGCAGGGTTCTAAGCCCATCACCTACCACAACTTTTTCTTTGAGTGAGAAGGGGTACGTATATAAATGGTTTTCTTATTTTCCTTGTAAACATGTATATCTTTATATTTCCTTCTAAATATGTATCTCTCTATATATTTAGAGAGATCATTTTCAAGATGCTTATTATATATATGATCCAACTACATACATATTCCAGAATCCAAATAATAAAACAATAAAACTCACTCAACCCATGCTAAGTGACTTACCTCAAGATCTTGCACAAAAATAATTTAGACCACAAAAAATGGGCTGAATTCACAAGAAATTTTACAAAAACATATCATAGTAGATATTTATAGAAAGAAACAAGCCATCACTAGTTATATATGTATATTTAAATGGGTTATGGCATGTGCAAGGGAATGAGCCTCATGATTATGCATATGTATTTGGTGCATTTCTTTCCTATGATATATCTCTACATTTCATTGGTGTACCCTTTCTCTGTGATTTGGTTGGCATGCCCTTATGATCTCTATGTTTCATTTTCATGCCCTTGCTTTGTGATTTCATTGTCGTGTTGTGCCCTTGCTCTACAATTTTTTTGCCATGCCCTAGCTCTGTGATTTTCTTCAAGGGTATGTAAATGTTGGTTTCTTTTCCTTCTAATTAGGTATCTCTTTATATCTCCTTTTGAACATGTATGTCTAGGGATCTTTTTTAAGGTGCTTGTTACATATTAGCTACACAATAGAAAAAATGATCCATTTGCATACATATTCTAGAATCCAAATAATAATAAAAATAAAGCTCACTCAACTTGTGCTAAGTGACATACCTCAAGATCCTCCACAAAGATAATGCAAACAAATAAAAATGGGCAGAGTCCACAAGAAGTTTTGCAAAAACATATCATACCAGATATTTTTAGAAAGAAACTAGCCTTAATCACTAGGCTCATTCCCTTGCAAAAGCATCTACCACAATGACATTGCCTCTAAACATTGCAAAGGATGTTGGAGTGGTTCCCAACCTTGAAATACTCTTATAAGAATTTGATACTTGGGGTCATTGCAAGGAGACTGTGCCAATACTTGAAACACTCTTATAAGCATTTGATATTTGGAATGTAAATTCTTGGTGTAGAAGCACCATCTCTGCCTTTGAATTCAAATAATTTTAGAATCTCATTTAAAATAATTGTCTAGTAAAATTGTAATGGTTAATTATTAATGTATTCTTGGGAATACCCTAAACATTCAATTATATGTTAAATGTAATAGGGTAGATGTCAAAATCATTTGTATTACATATTAAATGTAATTGGTTGGGTGGGCAGTTTTATAACTACCCAAGAAACTCTTGTCTTTAAAAAGAGACACCATTGTAAAAAGGAGAGAGGAGGGAAGAGTGTGTACATGTTAGTTATTCTTCTTGGTGTTCAAGAAAAGAAAAAGGATCAACTCTCTGGGCTTGAGCCAAAGAGCCATGAATGTAGAAGTTTTGAGTTGAACATTTCAATTAATAGAATTAATATTCTAGTTTTTTGTTTATCCTTCTATCTCCTATGAATGTTTGATATGATACCGTCTATCTCTTCATATTGACCCATAGCCATTGGTTTTTTATATAGTTGTTGAAGAGGAGAATTAGTTATAGAAACTAAAAGCCATATCTTGTTTGAAATTGATAATGTGAAGGGTAATCTGATTACTTCTAGATTTAAAACACAATTTGTTTGTGAAGAGAAGCAGCATGTAGGAAGCCAACATCAATATAGATAAGGTATTTTTTAGTGGCTAATATTCATAAATTGGCTAATTTAAAAAAAAAAAATTGGCTAGTAATTTGGCTAATCATTTAAGATTTGATACAATCTAAATCACCATAGTTTTATAAAATTTAGTTCTAGAATATTTAAAATCGCTCAATAATTTATTTTATTGAAAATTTTTAACTCAAATATTCACCACAATATTTGTTACATGATTAGATTTGAGTCACCTAAATATAATATATTATTGGAGAAGTTAAATTGAACTAGCCAATAATTATCATAAGTATTAGTTACTTTAGGGATATATCACCAATATTTAGTTTTCACTATTGATTTAAAGTATATGTAATGATCCTCATAATATTCCATGAGGTAAAAAAAGTTCAATTTTGATTTATAATATTCTATGGTGATTAATGAACTTCCTATTATTATTGAGATTCATCAATATTTTATACAAAAAAATTATGATTCAAAAAATAATCGCCAATAGTAATCATATCTAAAATAAAAATTGAGAGATTCACCAACAGAAATAATTTTGTTCTTTTCAAAATAATGAAAGTTTTGTGAATATTTTATGTCTTTTTTTGGAGGTAGCTTTCTTAAAGTTCACCCTTTATATAGAATTGTAGCCTTGGAGAGGATTCTCGAAGGGAGGATTTAATGGTGTAGAGATACTTGGATAATACATAGATGACCATTCATAGAATAGAAACAAGATATTGAATATCTGTCCAAGTCAACACCAATTGTAGGCTGGTGAGCATAACCATAGCCCATGAAGTCTCCCAAGAGTCATAATAGCATCAAAAGGTGGCAGTTTTTCACCATATTCTTGTGATATGTACAAAAGGGTGGCGGTAGTTTATGAATATGTAGTCACATCTATACACCCTAATCACAGCAGGGCTCAGGACTATACAGTGGAAACCTGATAGTGAAGGGTGATCTCGATACATGCTAAAGGTGGTACCAAATCTTGAAGGAGGAACCCAATATCCACAAAGGGAAGAGAAGGTGGTGAATGATTTGACAACCACACATGAATGCCCGAGTTGGGAGTTTTTATGAGCATAAATAGAGAAAGATGACATGTTATTATTAGGATAATAATAAGTTTCAGTCAAGTGGTATCAGAGCTAGAATGTCTTGAGAGTGTGAGCATTCACGCTAGGACCTAACCCTATATTGGGTTTATTTCAAATTCATTTTTATGAAGTTTTGGTTGCAAATTGGTGTTGGTTCACTTAGTTATAATGGTTGCACAAGAATGTCTACCAAGAGGATCATGAGAAATAATCTAGGGCTAGAGATTGGTCTATTGTATGTTAACAATAGTCCTAGGGAGAGGGGCATGATAGAACTCCCAAGTGAGGGATAGATGTGAATGGATGAGTAGATTGTGCAATGGCTAAAACACCATTGAAGGCAACCAATATAACTCCATGGATAAGAGTCACAACTGAAAGAGGTATAGAAAGTGAAGGAGGCATTGATCCAATGATGATGAAGAGACCAAGATACTAGATTCTCACCAATGCCTTTCCATGAAGACATGGGAGATTTTGAAGCTTGGGAATATGGTGTAGGAGCACCACCTATACCTTAAAATATAAATCATTTTAAAATCTCATTTAAAATTATTGTCTAGTAAAATTGTAATGGTTGATTATTCATGTATTCTTGGGAATACCCTAAACATTGAACTATATGTTAAATATAATAGCATAGATGTCAAAACCATGTGTATTATATATTAAATGTAATCAGTTGGGTGGGAAGTTTTATAACTACCCAAGAAACTATTGTCTTTAAAAAGAGACACCATTGTAAAAAGGAGAGAGGAAGGAATAGTGCGTACATGTTAGTTATTCTTGTTGGTGTTCAAGAAAAGAAAAAGGATCAGCTCTCTAACCTTGAGCCAAAGAGCCATGAATGTAGAAGTTTAGAGATAAACATTTTAGTTAATAGAATTAATATTTTGGTTTCATGTTTATCCTTCTATCTCTTGTGAGTGTTTTATATGATACTGTCTATCTCTTTGTATTGACCCATAGCCATTGGTTTTTAATATAGTTCCCGTTGATCTCAAATTGGTTTTGACAAGTGAGTGTCTACACACTTTAGTCATTTACTTAATTCATGTCAAATAAGTAGTACATGTTGAGCACAACAGGTATATAATAGAGTATGTCGAGTCCACAGTATGTACCAAGCCACTTACATGCTGAGTCACTCAAGTGTCGAGCAGACAGTATATGTCGAGTGATTCAAGAGACAAGTAAGCAATGTATGATAAGTAATTTAGGAGCCTAGTAAGAAGTGCATGCCAAGTGATACAAATGTCAAGTAAGAGTATAAGAATAGTATATACCGAGCATCAAAGACTTTAGATGCCAAGTAAGATAGTTTTGTTATAGTTGTTTGTAATGGCACAAATAACCATGTAAACCATTTTTTAGCCGACTTAAAGATTGAACTATGATATTTGAAGATAAGAATAAATCTAAATTTAGAATCTCATTGCATTACATGTAGCCAATCAAAAAAAGGGAAGGTTTAAGTAGAAAAATGGATGAATTATAGCCATTCATTCATACCTAACCCTAAGTCAACTAAGTCTTCTTAAGGAGGAAAAAGCCTAAAATATCTATGATGCAAAGAAGGTGTATGAAAGAGAAAGGAGAGAAGTTTTCATGCAGAAATATAGCATTCATGGTGGCTAAGGAGTTATGATCTGAGACTACATTGTAGAATTAGTTAAAGGAGAATACAAAAAAGAAGATAACATACAACAAAGAGACATTTGATCAAGAAGGATTGAAAATACATCAGTTCAGAGGGTAAAAGCACAAACCTGTCTCACCCTTTTACAAAAAAAAATGTTAACAAAAGTATAGTTGTTCACCTTCAATGACATAAAACTAGTATTATTATTTAGAACTTGAAAGTGAAGTAAACCAATGAAATGAGTAAAAATTGATGAAGATTAGGATTATAATTTTAATAATTATTTGGGATAAGAAATTTTATAGTTTCCTATTTTTTAAAGATAACTATTAAGGTCAAACTTTAAACCATGTTAAAATAAACAAGTTTAACAACCTTGCCTGACATGAGATTCATTTCTGCATGTGGGAAATGTGTAACTAGAAATGAAACCTTCATATTCTATTTTGGTTCCTATTGGATAATCACTGATAACTCCACAAAACTAACTTTAACTTATGGGAAATGAGATAGAAGTTAGTGAAATGAACCTAAGATCTTAAACTCTAAACTAGAGAACTATGTGATACACCAAAGTATGATATGAAAGTTCAAATATAGGTAACTAAGAAGGACTACTAAGTTATTTGAGTGAATACAAAACTCTTCCTTTATGTAAAGTCTTGCATAAATATTTTGTAATAAAGTTTGAAAAATAAACCAGAATAAGGAGGAGAAAAAATGCCTCTCTTATGAGCTTCACCTCTTAAAATCTGAACTACAACCTATAAAAAAACATACTTTTCTACAACTAGGTGTTTGGGTGAGATAAAACAATATGGAAAGTAAGGAAGTTGTTCTCTTGATTGGTTTCTACTCCTACCTTTTCTGTCCTGGTGAATGGTGCTCAATCAATTTTTTTAAAACCCTCCAGGGGTCTCTGCCAGGGAGATCCCTTATCCCCCATCCTCTTTATCATTTTGGCTGAAGGCCTAGGTAGGCTCATTCACTCCAATAGGAGGGGAGGGGATCTGGTGGGGTTGAAACCTTCTTCTGGCTCTTCAATTTTTTCTCACCAATAGTTTGTTGATGATACTATTATGGGGGGTGAATCCTTGGTGAAGGAAGCTACATCTATAAAAAAATCTCGGACACTTACTCTAGGGCTATTTATTAATTGGGACAAAAGCTTGGTCTTTTTCTTCAATACCCTAGCTAGAAGGGAGAAGAAGATTGTTGATATTTTGGGGTGTAAGGCTGGTAGCCTCCCATCTACTTATTTAGGGCTCCCCTTGGGGCTTAAACCTCCCAACTCTTTCTAGGACAATCTTGTGGATAGGTTCAATAGGAAGCTAGCTGGTTGGAAAGGTATTGCTTTGAGTCAAGAGAGAAAATTTATTTTGATTAAATCTACTCTCCAGAATTTACTCAGTTATGACCTTATCCTTTTTACTATTCCTTCTAAGGTGGCACTCCACCTTGAAGCTATTCAAAGGAACTTTGTGTGTTTAGGGCCTAATGAGAGCAAGAAATACCCATTGGTGGCCTAGGACTCTATTTGTAAATCTAAGAAGTGAGGAGGTTTGGGAATCCGCAAACTAAAATAGTTCAACACTACCCTTCAAGCTAAATAGATTTGGAGAATTTTCAATAATACTAGTGAATAGAGAGATATTTTGTTGTCCAAATATGCTAACAACCTTAATCTTAAACAATTCATCAATAGAGGGACTCACCCTAGTGGCTCGTTCATCTAGAATGGTATGATGCAATCTAAGGACTTAGCTTTTGGCAAAGCCAAGTAGTTTGTGGGTAATGGTGAAGATATCAACTTTTGGCTGGATGATTGGCTTAGCTTTGGTCCTCTCTGGGATAATGAAGATTTCAATGTTTGGGCCAATGTTTGCATTGAAAGATATGGGAATAGGGTGAGTGACTATAGATTCCACAATAGGCGGATTGACCTATCTAAGGTTTCAAATGATCTAAAACCACTGATGGACCTAGTCAGACATATTCCTTTATCCCATAAACAAGATGCTATTGTTTGGGGGAAACTATGAATGGTCTTTATTCTATGGCCTCTAGCTATGAATCTCTTCAATTACTGGACCAGGCCTCGATCTAGGCTAATGCTTAGCTCCCTAGCCTTATTTCAAAGATCAACTTCTTCTTCTGGACCCTTCTCCAAAACTGCAACCTCGCTATGGATAACCTAACCAAAAGAGGTAACATGATGCCTAATAGGTGTATTTTATGTAAAAGTAACAACAAGAGTGTTGATAATCTATTCTTACATTGCCCTTTCATTTTATCTATCCGGTCTCTTCTCTTGTCCTTTTTCAATTTATCTTGGTGTTTTCCCTCCAACATGCTAGAGCTCTTTTTTCAACAACAATCTGGGTTGGATGTTAAAGACTCCAAGAATTTATGGCTTTGGGCCTTACCCCATTTTTATTGGGGAGTGTGGAAGGAGAGGAACAACTGCATCTTTAGGGACAAGGAGTCGAATGTGAAAGTGGTTTTCCATAAATGTTTTAATGCTCTGATGGAAAATTTCACCAATTCCAAGGGTCCCATCCCCGCTCTTATTTCTAATGTCATGATAAAAGAGAGGGATTTTGTCGGTCTCTCCCACATGAGGGCTAGTGCAAGGCCAATTTTGATGGGGCTGCCAAAGCCAACCCAAGTAAAGCCAGGGTGGGGAGCATTGGAAAAGATATTGCAACCTTCACTGCCCCCATTGGGAGCCAAACCAATCATTATGCTAAGGCCATTGTGGTTCATTAGACTATAAAGTTAGCTAAGGAAATGGGAGTTAATTTTCTTTAGTTGGAAGGAGACTCTAAAAATATTATTGATTGCCTCAATGGCAGAAATAAACTAACATGGACGATAGCCAATATCATTGGAGATTGCATCTAGGACCTCTAGACTTTTGAAAAAGCCTATGTGGCACAGGAGTACCACAAGGCCAACATGGTGGCAAACAGGTTGGAAAATTTGGGAGTTAAGAATAATGAGGTGGCCAAATGGATGGATGGAAATGACATCCCACCAGAAGTTAATGAAGTCATTGGGAGGGATCGTATCCTAGGTAGATTGGGAATAATTAAATAGCATAATGAAAGTTTTTTGCAAGCTAAGATTAGTACCAACATGTGTGAACTAAATAAGGTAATTAATATTTTATGGAGAATATGCAGAGTTATGATGTGGAAGTATGATATTTCATGTACTTTCCATATTCACAAAATCCATCAACCCATGTCAAGTACTGTGAAAGGGAAGCAAATTCATAAGGAGGATAAAAGTGGCAAGCAAAAAAGGGGATTTGAAGACTTGTAGGTTCATAAGGCTTTTGGTTATAAAGACAATGGTGAGGAGAACACCATGGTGGGGGAACATAATAGAAGGGAGCTAGAGGATGAGGCACAAAAGTGGAAGAGAAGAACTAAGGTTTGGAACATCTTGAAGAAGGGTGAAATCACTATCTATATTGAATGCATTCACAGATGTAAGCCATTGGTCACCAAAACCATGGTCAAAAATTGGAATGGGGGCATGGTTGAAATTAACGAGGTGGAGTTCTCGGTCACAGAAGAAATCATCTCCCATGTCACTGGCATCCCCATTATAGGAAAAAAATTCTATAGAAACTGAAAGGTTTTTGGGTAGGCGGTCGTGGAGTTCACAAAAAATTAAGAGGAGAAATGACTATTGGTGAAGAAAGGAACCCACTACCTTCCAAGTTTTATTAAGCCTCTATGGAGATTTGTGCTTCAGGCCATCATCAAATACATTACCCTCAACACTAGGTTTGATCGCAATTGCACCCACCATTTTGTGTTGCTCAACCATTTTAGGTATGGGGCGAAAACCTCTATTCCCTTTTACCTCTATTTTTCCATGAATGAGAATATAAATGAGTATCAAGACAAGAAAACAAGGAACCTAGCTCTCCATAAGGGGTTGTTACTATTAATTTATGAGTATTTCAAAGCTAGAACTATCAGCAATCATGTTAAAGATAGGAAAGAGGGAAACAAAATTAAAGGGGACTTTGATGAGTCTAAAGAGATTTACTCACCTTCAAAAATGAAGGAAATTCTTGAAATGTACACAAACTCTAAGGACTCTGAGATCCTACAGCGAAGCTTGGGGAAAAGAACCCTTATTTCTGATAGCAAGGAGAAGGATGTGCTCCTTGAGCCCACCAAGGATATTGACACCTCTTTAGAAATGAATGGGATGAAGGGATGGACATGGGAGGTGAAAGCACTAAGGTAGAGGAAAAGATTAGGGAGGTGGAAGGCAAGGAGCAAAGGAAGAGAAAAAGAAACATAACTATCAAAGTGCCAACCAGTAGAGAGATGGAGGCTAAGGGGACTAGTAAGCACAAAAGGAAAAGCCTGGATGAGAACAAGAACAAACAGAGGGAGGAAAGTGAGAAGTTGGAGGAGGATCCCATTGATAGGCCAGAGCTAGAGCCAAAATAGGGCTATGATGATGTGGGCACTATCACCTATAGATGCTTTGTTATAGGGAATGATAGGAAGGTGGTATGGAGGAACTTTGACCATGCCTCGGCCAATTTAGGTATCTAAGGGAACTTATTAGAACCTAGGTTAGAGAAAATGAAGAAGGCATGATCCAACTAGAGGAGCTTATTGATCTAGCCCTAGTTATCCTCAGTGACACAGCTAGGGAGAATCTAGAGATGGATGTTCTAAAAAATGCAAACAATAGTGTTGTGGATAGCTATAGAACTACTAAATTGATTTTCCATGAAATCCTTGAGCTCAAACATAGGCTAAGCACTCTAGAAAGAGAGATTTATAGCCTTAAGAATAGGGTTTGTGAGGATGAGTAGAGTATGGACAAAAGAATGGATGTAGTAAATACTAGAACCCTTGAGATGGGCAAGACTATGCAAGGCATAGTTGAAAGAACATTATCATTCTCAAGGACAATAAATATATCAAGAAGTTCATTCACTGTGGGGAAGAACAAAATATCTACAGGGAGCAGGATTAGGACATCACCCTTAAGGATAGGACTCTAGATGAAGGAGCTAGGAAAAGAACTAGATATAGTACCAGGAAAAAAGGAACTTCAGCCACTGATCAGGAGCTTTCGAAGATGAAAGTGGAAGTTGGCAAGCTATCCGAGATTGAAATTAACATTCCTAAGATGCTCAAAGACATTATCTAATGCTCCCTAGCCTTTTTAGGCTGCCCTAGTTTTTTGATATCTCCCTAGCTTTTTCATGTGTTTTTCTTTATTTAGGGAGATGTAGTTTCTTTTGCTTTTTGGCTATTGGTAGCCTTTAACATTTTACTGTTGACTATTTTATCTATGTTAGGGGTTTTAGGGCCCTTTTAAAGCCTATTTTCCTTAATGAAAAACAATATGGAAAGATGACAATTCACTAATTATCTTTATCAAATCACCTAAAAATACACACTAAATTATAGAAAGAAAAGAAGGCTCAAAAATAGATTCAGATAACATAAACTCAATTTTTGTCCCTTGTATTTGATCTTCCAAAATGAGTTACAAATATCTACACAAAAATGCTAAGGACAAAAATGTCTCATAAGCCTCCTCTACATACTCAAAATTGCTCTAAAAAAAAGTCCAAAACTTCACTAAATACCTTGCAACCTTTAGATCAAATGCCATAAAATAGCCTCAAAAAAAGGACCTAACAACCCATTAAATAATGTTTCACATTTGAAAAAGGTCCACTAAGCCATAAATAGACTTATGACTCACTAAAACTACCCTCAAAAGACTCAAATTGTCAATAAATGGCTTCAAATTACCAAGACAAGGTGAAAATTTGATCCATAGTCCTAAAATGACTCAAAAAGCTCCTAGATATACTCTCCATGACCATAAATGATAATACTAAGTTTTTGAACACAACATCCTCCAGAACTTCTAAGACTTAGTATTTTAAACATGTAATATTGACTCACTAGTCCCAAGACCAATTCAAATTTCCCTATTTCCCTCTTATTTGCATTTAATAAATAGAAAAGGTATTAAAAAGACTTATAAATGTCATTTAATATTTTTTTTACAATATTGACTAATGCAAATAGAAATAAAACAATAACAATAACACCTAACGCCTAACATCTCTTCAAACTCCTTCCATGGCACATGTATTACATTATTTTTGGGAAATAAAATAAAAGCTTTAAAAGCTTCTCTTACATCTACAGATTTCAAAAATTATGGAAAAGTAAATAGGGCATAATATCTTATTGCAACCCTAAGTTTCTTCATTTTGCAAATTGCATATGTTTTGGAGAGCCTGAAGAAGAGATGCGGCTAGAGTTTGAAGGTTTTTTTATATTCCATTTGTAGCTGTCATGAGAACTTTCCTATTGTTGACTGCCATGATTTATAGAGCTTTTTCTTCTATTAAAACCATTTTCTATGACTGGAATGCACATTTTTTCCTGCATCGCCATGATTTTATGAGTCGTCATAATTACATTTTGAAGTTGTGATTGGAAAGTAAAGCTAGAAACTGCCATATTTGAAAAGGTAATACTATTTTTTGACATTCTAGGCATATTCCTTTTGAGCCACGATAAAATACAAAAGGTTTGGAGAGAAGATGAAGTTCAAATAGCCACATTTTCCTTTTATTTTGATCTACACATCATGAGCTCTTGCTTGGAGATCTTCGATGGCTGAAAAGATAGATCTTCATGTGCATTTTTCTTGATATTTCCTTCAAATTTAGAGTTGGCAAGATCTCCCTGATATTTCATGTATTCATCTGCGAGGCCTCGCCCCGACCCATCGTAGCATAGTGATGCATTACTATTTTTTTTTGATATTCACGACTCGAGATGTCGAGACATTATTTGATGCTTAGAACATACTTTATTATTTCATGTTGTGTGATGTTACTTCAGATATATTTGATGATTGTCATTTAATGTTCATGTATATGTATGTTGATGAAATCAGTAAATGTAGGATTGAGATTTTGATTTAAGATATTTTAAATGGTTAAGAATTATGTAGGATGAAGAAACCTTTATTGATATATGTTTTAATTTATGTGAATTTCTGAATACGTATACATTTATGTACATGTGATTTTACGGGACTACTGATATGTCCAATGAGTGTGCAGATATTTAGCCGAGAAACCCTACAGAGGAACATAACTGATCTCTTTGTGCTAATTTTTGGAAGCCTTGTTGTTCGTAATTCACGTATTGTATTGTGAGATTTTTGTATGTATCTTCTTTGTTGAGTGAATGTTAATGTTCGTAATTATGTTCTTTCAATGTCGCTTGACACTCGTAAAATGTTTATGTGCTTTGGTGTGTTGTTTAGGGTTAATTGTTTAACCTTTGGACCAAGTTGGTTTAAGTTAGTGTCAGTTTTCTATTAGGTTCTTAATTAGGGTTAGTCATCCCTAATCCAGATTAGTGCTTATTTGCAAGTTAGAGTAGTTAGATGGACCTATTTTATTCCTAAATTTTTGTTTGACTCTAAACCTCTTTCCTAAGGCTTTTAAACATGTTATTATTCTAACTAAAGGGTATGGGTATGGGTTAGGGGTCTTTTCCAACCCCTAAGCCCCTTTTTTTGACTTTTGAGGTCACTCAAAAAGTCCCTTTTTGCCTTTGTGCGAAAATTGGTCATGGTTATCTTGAGTTACCTCACCTCATCTCATCTCCACCTAGGGTTTAACCCTAGTGTAGGTTGAGTTAGAAGTTTCTAGAGTTGCTAGTGGGTGGAATTAGTTATTGCTCCTTTTGGGTGGTTGAGTTAGAGGCTTATTTAGAGGCCTTCCTTGGACTAGTTGGTTGTTACCCAATCTCTACATTTAGAGAAGATTTCTTGAATCTTGAAGGAAGGAAGTAGAAACTCTACTCAAATTTGTTCATTGCCATTACCTCTTTGTGAAGGTAGGAAATTCTCATCTCCCTTATTCAGTTTTTTATGTTTTGTTTCATGTTCATGCTACCATGTTGTTGTTTCACTGTTTGTATGGTTGTGGGTATGTTGGGAAGATTTGATAACCATGTTATTTTGGTTGTTTTCCTTTCTTGTTTATGTTTGAAATTTTGAGTTTTCCCTTGCATGGGTGTCTTGGTATTACTCACCCTTGGAGAGGGCAGAAGTGACCAATTTTGGGAAAGGTCTGTTTAGTTGGACTCCAACCCGTGTAGATTCTCTTCTCAGGATGAGAAGAGGGATAAAGGGTAGGGTGTTATGGGCCCCTACCCGTCAGCATAAACCTGGTATGAGTATGGCATGTTTAAATGAAAGAATAGGAGTTCTTGGTTATTAGCCCCGATTGGGCATCTAAATTGGTGTTGTGCTTGACTTCTCCTGTTGGAAGAATCCACCTTTCCCTAGTCTTGATTCATTGTGAATCCTATTGTGTAAACCATGTATGATTATGCATGTTTGATTTTCTTTTGGTTCTGCTTCGTTGTCACCCGATCAGATATTGGTTTCCTCCATGGTTCTTGAAATGAGATTCAGAAAACATTACAAATTCCTTTAATTTGATCATGAGGAAAATTTTGATTTAATTGTTGAAAATTGGGATTGAGATCCTATTGTAGATTGTATTTTAAACCTTATTGTAAATGGTAATGAAGCCGAGTTTTCTTCCTGATTCTTTCTCGGCTGAGCCCTTGAACCAGGTTTGCCAATAAAATTGGTGTTGAGCATATTTGGTTATCATGTGATTTAATTGTGTACTAAATTTAATATGGTTGCACATAAAAGAAAAATAGAACAACGGATAATGTCATGAATTGTGATATTTCAAGTTTTTAAATTGTTAAGTAAGATCAAATACATAGAATGAAATTTCCAAGTTGATGTATAAGTATTAGATGAATTAGGATTCCTATCTTGAGAACTCAAATTATCCCTCCTTTGTTAAATTTCCTTATGAACAAATCAATTGGACTAAGAGATTATGTATCTCCTTAAATTTTTAAAGCATAAGTCAGTTAGTTATCTTTAACCTTGCCATGTATTGTATAACGGCTGCATTACATTTTATGTTGATTGTTATATGAATTACCATCCTAAACTATACTTAGTCCAATGAGTAACTCGCATGATCATTGTAATAACTTATCATGAGTAACTTAGACTATTGGAGTAGGAAACCAAATAGATGGTGTCGATTGTATAAGATGTAATTGTAGTTGGTTGTAGATGATTGTTCCTTGTAATTTAGGTATCATTGAAATACTTAGCATCTGAGGTTCATGAAAATTATTAAGCAGGAATTCATAAGAAATTTACGTAGGTTTTGATGATCTTGCAATAGTTGTTTTTGTTGAGCATAATGCACAAAAAGGTGGTAGATTAATATCATTTAAGAATTAAAACACCAATCCTATAAGACTACATAGTAAGACCTTATCCATCAAGTAAGTTTCAAAAATGCATATGAAAGAGGCCTGTAGAAGCACATTTTCATTCTAGAAATTGTATGGAAAACACAAAATTGGTTGATACTATTACAAACAATTAAAATATTCACATCACAATAAAATAAAATAAAACGTATAACCAAATTCTATTCATTATGACCAAAAATATTATAGTTTAGTGGATATCCTAAATATCCTAACTTTGTCATCTATAAAACTTTATGGTCTTTATTGCATGATCACCTTCTTTGGACGTCAATTTAAACTTGTTTTAAAAAGGTATTTTGGTCTTGTCTTGAGTCAAAGTGGTTTGATGGGAGGGTGACATCATCCTGCCACCTTGTCCCGTCCCCATCCTCCTCCATTTCTAGCACCCAGTTTGAGAAGGTGACATTTATGTTGGAAGGTAAAATTGTGGTGGTCATCTCCTTTTTTTGTTAACTCCCTTTCTTGTCTCTGTTCACATGCCGACCTCTTGGGTTGGGTTTCCTCTTCTTTGGGCTGCATGGGAAGATGTGTGGAGAGGGCTATGTCATGACATGACATAAATTTGGAGGTTGGCTTAAGCTTTTGTGTTTTGTTTTAAAGTTGCAAGTTGAAGTATGTTCAAAAAAAACATAAGACTTTATCTCCTCCATGCTCCTGCGTACCTTTTCCTTGATGTGAAGGCTTGGGTTTGTGTGGGGCCTAGGAAAAGGTATAGGGAGAGGTTAAATCGACCTGACTTGTAGCCAAGTGGAATGATTAGTGGTTAGGGGTAGGTTAGCTTGGATTAGTATAGATTAGAGTTAGTAGGTAGGTTAGTTGTTAGTAAGTTTAGTTGTTTTCTTATGTTATTAGTTTTATTATTATTAAGCTATGTTTTAGTAAGGGTGTTAGTATTTAGTTTTTTAATTAGTTTAAATTCTAATTTATTAAAGTTATGTTGTTTAAAATTTTATATATATTGCTTTAGTATTGCTAGTTTAATTTCATGTTTTAATTGATAGTTGTTAAATTTTATTTAATTTGTAAAGTTAAGATCTATTTAAAAGATTAGACGTTCATTTATGAATGATTAGATCAACTATAGATTTAGTTAGTTAGTTTAAGATAAATTAGTTTAATATGAAATTAATATTAAATTTAGTTTAGATTTAATTTATATTTGATTAATTTTTTGTTGAAAATTAAGCTAAGTTGGAGATTTAAGAAATGTTGGTATTAATAGTATCTTTGAAAAATTGTTTAATTAGTGTCCTAATAGCTTAAGTTATTCAAATAATCTAAACCCAATCTTCTTTAGATTGTTATTAAAATAATTTTCGCATGATTGTTTAAGCAATGTAATAACGAATCAGTAAACATTTATATCAACCTAATAACAATGTACTTCAGAATCCTGACGATGTATTCCTCCACAAAAGTTTTTTAAACCAAGGATGTTGTAGAGAAACTTTTCTTAAACTGTAATCAATCTTTTCAAACTTAGAGCATGTTTAATTATTAATTATTATTCAAAAAAAAAAAAAAAATTGTGTGTGTGTTTTGCCCTCGTAGTCTGGGCATGACATCATCCAATCACTTCACTCTGATTCTAGAAGAATTTTCATAGAATATTTCAAGAAAAATCAAATCATCAAGTTGTCTATTGTGTTTGCAATTACAACAACATTTTCTATAGCTCAAATCTTTGGAGAATTGCTTTCACTTTCAAGCTCCCTTCTTTGGTATAAATATGGTATACAAACCTAATGTTTTTGCTACAAATCTAAAGCTTGTTCTTGTGTTTATAGAAATTTGAAAGCTAAATATTTGTTGATTTCACTGATTTTGGGACTTCTTGTATATTATCATGGTGATAGGAGTCAACACCATTCCTCAAGGCCATGGCATTAGCATTTCTTTCTTGCATACTTCATGAAATGTCTATGCATTTTCCGTCTATAGCTTTCCATGGGCTATCAAAAATTTCTCCATATTTGCTTGGAATATTTATCCACAAGAAGTTGCTATTCATGCTAAAATGAGTCTCCATTAAGAATTTTTTCCATGTAAGTTTGTTGTTTTCTCTTTCTTTTATTTGGCTCAAACCCATTTATTTGTTAGCCAACCTTTAACCACTTGTGGGTGTTCCAAGACATTATCCAACTTCTATGATATTTTTTTTATATTGTTGAATATTCTATGACTTTAATGAAAGCTAAAGTAAATTTTTCCCCTTTCTGTGATCTCCAACTTGAATTTTCTAGATTTCTATATCTTCTTACTAGTGTTATTTCAAATTAAAGCTAAGTGAGGTTTTATCTATGACATTTTACCATTAATGGTATTCACACTCCATTTCTTTTTTTACCTATCTTTTTAGAGTTATGGAGTTTTACCAATTCAGCTCCATTCTTTATTTCCTCATGTGTCTATGATAAATTGTTGTTGATTTGTTTCCTATGTCCACTTTACTAGCATATGCACAAGCTTTATTTTAATAAAATAGATACAACCCCAACAAAAAAAGAGTATTTATGAGGTTCAAGCATAGGCTCGTGACACTCATAAACCACTTTCTATGATTTTTCATCCATAGTTTTTTAGCACCTATTCTTTGTGAAATTAACATACTTGTATTTGATTACAATGAAAGGTTTCATATCAATAGTAATATGTCCCTTTAACATTATATGTTTCTATCTGATCTTGTAGTCTGTAATATAACTATTCCAATGTGCATGTCAAGCTTATACCCAGAGGGAGCCTCAGTCAGGGGCACATACATATTATAATATTTAAATTCTAGATTTCAATAATCAAACACTAAATTTTATTTATCCTCACTTGGGCACCGAGAATGCACTTCATTATCTTTGATATATATTTAGAATATGGAAAGATTGTATATATCTAGGGGGTAATCAATTGTAAGTATTTAGTCATTTCTTAGATCTTTCAAGATCTAACCCCACTCTTTTCCTTATGTAGGGAAATGAAGACCAAAACTTGGCAGACGAGAAGTTGGACTAGGAGTAGCATCAAGGATCATTTAACTAGTCAAAAGCTAAAAAGGCAATGACTAGTTACCTATAACCTTACCTTCACATATGTTTTTAATATATATATTGAATATATGTGAAAGGTAGCAATTAAACTCATGGCTTGTGTGAGAACTTTCACTTTCAGCATTTCAATTCATTTCATTCTTTTGTAAATATCAGTTGTATATTCAAAAAATGAATAATACAAGGACATTTCTATTCCTTTGCAAATATCAAGTGAAAATTTTTTTTTAGCAACTTTGAATACAAATTTGAATTTTTAGAACTAAATTTTAACATGAGTTAAAATTGACTAAATTTTTTGGCAACCTCTTGTTGAATCTCTATTAGAAAACCAATTGTCTTTAATACCCGTTAAGCATGGACTCTGAATGTATGCAGTCCTAGCACCTAGACCTGACACAACGTGACTTCTAAAGTTGCTAGTTGAGTTTTTAATGCATGTAAGTGAGCTTAATAAGAATTAAGACTCTTATTGGGTTGACTAATATGCATGGTCAAATTCAAGCATCAACTTTAGAAGTGAAACTTTCATAATTTGACCATCTTAGTGATGTATGAATGAATGTGTGTATTTAAGTGAATGCTTGTGAATAGTGGATATGCATGCATGTATGGTTGGTAGCAAGACTATAGTAGCTAGAGCATTATATATATGCATATACATGTGTGTACTAGGTATGTGTAGGCATTCAAACACATGCATTGATTCATGTATGAATGAGATGGGTGAGTATGAAAGCTTAATAACACAAACGAACAACTTGACCAACCTAAAACCTAAGGAAAATAGGAAACTAATATAGGAAAGAAAAAAACAACTAACATGTGCTTGGAAAACACTTATAAAAACTCAACTAAAATGTAGATGCACTTACTGAAAACCTAAAAATTAACATAATATATATAAGATAGGACTGATAGTTCAGACCTTGAAACATGGTTTGAGGTGAATCCCATTCATAGGGATTCATAAAACATCTCTCTTCATTGTAGCTAGCTGAAATGTGTTGTGCTCCTTACATTCAACAATCAGAAATGGTCCAGCCCACGTATGATCAAACTTATTATGGTGACCTGGCCTACTTTTCAAAACATCCCACTTAAGGACGAGATCTCCTTCTTTGAAGTTTCTGAGCCTATACTTCTTATCGAATGCCTTTTTTTTTTAATCTACTAATACTCCATCTTTCTTAGTGCATTGCCCCTTTCCTCCTACAGCTCAAAAAGTTTAGCATATCTTAGCCTTAGTGGATCATCCTCTTCAAAAAGTATCAGATTATCAGCTAACTCCAAAGAAGGGAATTCTATAGAAATGGGCAATTTGGCTTGCTTTCCATACACCAATACATAAGATGAATTTCTAAGGATTTTTTTTGGGAGTTATTTTATCAAGCCACAAAGTTGTTCTTAGCTTAGAATGCCATTCTCACTTGTTTTCCTCTAAGGTTCTTTTAATTATCCTCAGCAAATTTTTATTGGTACTTTCAACCAAACCATTACCCTGAGGGTAATAATTTGATAAAGTATTAAGGTAAACACTATTTCTCAATGTTAGCTTAAAGAATAAATTTAACAACTGAGTGTCAATACACTTAACCAAGATCAAGAGTAAGTGTCGAGTGCAATAGGTGTCGAGTGATATCAAGTGTCAAGTATAACAGGTGTCAAGTGATAACAAGTGCCGAGTACAACAGGTGCTGAGTGATAACAAGTGCCAAGTGCAACAGGTGTCGAGTAATAACAAGTGCCGAGTACAATAGGTGTCAAGTGTTAACAAGTGCCGAGCACAACATGTATCGAGTAATATAATTTTGTTCATGTGCCGAGCTATCCAGGAAACAGTATGTGCCGAGTATCAAAAATACTTCAGGAGCCGAGTAACTCAGTAGATCAGCATAAAAGTTTGAAATTGCACAAACTATGATGCAAACAATTTTTGCAGCTGACAGAAGGTAAACTTCGAGGGATCTAATGATATAATCAAATCTTTTATTTTTCCCATGCAATTCGCATGCAGCCAATAAGAAAAATGATAAACGCATGCAACCAATCAGAAAAAGATAAGTATTGAGCAAAAAATTGAGAATCAATATGGATCGTAGATCCAAATCAAACCCTAAGTCTTTGAAGTCTTTATAAGGAAGACAAAATTTCATTGTAAATATACATATGAAAAGACATACAAGGGTGCATAAGAAAATCTATTTTCAGAAGCAAAAGTTATCAAATCACAAAGGATCAAGATCAGGAGAAGGTGGAAAAGGAGCCTGTATTCAGCAATCAAGGATTGTAATCTATCAGGTTTATTGTATCTAATACTCTCTAGCAATTGTATTAGAATGAAAATCCTATGTTGATAGGTTAGCTTTACAGCTATTTTGTAAGAACCTTTTTATTAGGTGATTAAAATCCTTTAACCAGGTGACACTTCATGATAAGTGTTTGAAAATCCTCTAACTAGGTCACTATTGACACAGTGTAAAGCCTTTAATAGGGCAGGCCTTTAACAGGGCAAACCATCAAAAGTGGTTGAACAATATTGTTGCAGTAATTTTTGTGGGTATCATCCCCACCCCAGTTTTACCTTCTTATTCTTGGAGGGTTTCTGGGTTACCAAATTCCAGTGTTATGAGTTATTGATGCATGAGTTTTGTTACATGTTTATTTGATGTATTTACATGCATGCAAGTTATAAGTTTTATTGGCTAAAGTATGATACTTATGATTCAGCCCGCCCCCCCCTCTCATAAGTACTCTTTCCATATTTGAATATTCCAACACTCAAAACCCAATCAGCTCTTCTAGCCCCTAAAAATGCCAAAGCATTATCTAAAATTATAGATTCAGGGACCCCAAACCTTGAAACTAGTTCACCATAGAAATTCAAAACTGAATTTTCATTTGCCTCCCTTGATGCCATAGCTTCCATACACCTAGTAAAATAATCTGTAGTAGTGAGACTCCACTTGTGACCAGTACTAGAATTTGGATTTATAGGCACCACAAAATCAATCCCCCACTACAAAAATGGTTGATCAACTAGAAAAGGATGTAGGGGTAAAGCAACCAATCTCTCTTTTCTAGCAAACAATGCGCATTGCTTGCATTTCCTTGCCTAGGAATGAGCATCTTTGAACAATTTGGGCCAATAGTATCTAGCCCTTATTATTTTATAGGCTATTGTTTTTGGGTAAAAGTGTCCCCCTACATCATGAAACTATTCTGGAAGCTTGTTGGTCTGATTATCATCAATGCATCTGAGCAGAACACCATTCAAATCTTTTCTGAATAATACACCATCAATTAAAACATAGGGTATAGACTATAACCTAAAATATCTTTGCTTGGCTTTATCAAGCAGTGGAGGACAGTCTCCCATTTGTAAGAAATGGACCATTTCCTACAACTACCTAGCTATTTGTTCTTCTACAACATTTTCATTATGATTAAACAGTAAATTTTCATCATAAATAGCTAAAGCATCATTTACTAGTGAATTTTCTCCTTCTTTTCCTAGAATTTCAAATGAGTAATCTATCATATGCTCACATAGCCCTTTACCTCTCACCAGTTTAGTAATTTTGATGTCAACATCATATTCCATCACCTTAGTTATCCACCCAACACATTTTTCATTAACATCTTTACTAAGAAAGAACTCTTTGACACTAGGTTTAAAATTCTTTAAGACTTTTAATGACTGCAAATGCATGTTTCTAAACAAAACTATAACATTGCTCATAGCCTTTGAGCCCTTTACTATAAAAAGTAATAGGTTGCTCATACCCTTCATCATTTTTTTGAACTAGAATAGTTGAAATAGCATCAACAGATCTATATGCATATAAAATGAATTCTTTGGAGAAATCTAGGTTAACCAAATTTGGAGCTGATGAAAAAGCTTCTTTTAATAGCTGAAAACTTTGCTTACCTTCTTTGATCCATGTGAAAACTAAATTTTTTTTTAGGCATTGTTGTGAGAGTCTTAAGTAAAGTAGCAATATTGGGCATGAATCTTTTCACAACATTAATTCATCAATGAAGCTTTGAAGCCCTTTTTTGTGACTTGGTAAAGGAAGCTCAAGAATTGCTTCAACTCTTTCTGGATCAACTATTATGCCTTCCTTTAATACAATGTGACCTAATAATTTTCCCTCATGAATAAAAAATATATATTCTTCAGATTTAATGAAATTCCAAACTATCTACATCTTTAAAAAACCAACCTTAAAGTGGTCATCAACATTTTTTGAAAAAATAGTTATGTCATCCAGATATACTAAAACCATTTTATAAAATAGTCCTTTGAAGGTCATGTCCATCACTCTCTGAAATGTGGCACCAATGTTTGATAAGCCAAAAGGCATTCTCTTATAAGCCATTGTACCCCATTTTTTGGTAAATGTTATTTTATTCTGGTCTTTCTTTTTTATTCATACAATATTGTACCCTGAAAAACCGTCAAGTAATGGGAACCTTGTTGAACCAACAACAACCTGGAGTATTTTCTCCATTGAGGGTAGCGGGTAATTATCTTTTAGCGATGCTTTATTTAAATCCCTAACATCCACACAAAGTCTAATCTCTCCATTTTTATTTCTTATTGGGATGAAATTAGAAACCCAACTGGTGTGTTTGATCTCATAGATAATACCACCTTCAATTAACTTGGTTGATTCGTTAAACATCAAAGGTTCTAACTTGGGGTTAATAGGCTTCTATTTTTCCTTTACAAGAATAGCATTTGGAAATAGCTCAATAACATGTTGAGCTATATCTATATCAAAACATTTAAGATCTAAATACTCCCAAGAAAATACATCAAGAAACATTTTATATAAATCAACAAATTCAGATTTTTCAGTTGCTGTATAGACTTTACCAACTTTCAAAAACTTTCTTTCAGCCACTTCAACACTTCCATAATGTTCTTCCTTTACTTTCATACCAACTTTTTTTTTCTTAGCTCATCATCTCTGCTAAAAATAGACTCCAAAGTGACCAAACCTTTTGAAAGTCTATTTGACTTAAGCTAAATAATCTGATCATCATAGTACTATTTCAGTTTGTTCTGATTTGAAATAGAAAAAATATCCTCTTCCAACAGAAAACTAAGAATTTGTTCATCGCTATCAAAAACTTTCCAGTTAGTGATATTATCAAGAATAGAAGGTCTTACTATAACCTTGACATGTTGCTGAATTTTCTCCTTGCTAATTTCTGCAGGTATGTCAAATTGGGTACCAACTACTACAAGACTATCAACTTGTTGATTTTGATTTCTTGGAAAAGAGACAATATTGAAAGTAAAAAATTCCTCAATGATATCCCAAATTTGATGTTGATGCAACTTCAAGGTTTCATTATTTGTTGCATTTAAACCTCTTACTTTGGTTACAAGAAGCTTGTTCTCCCCATACACCTTTATACATTCAACTCCTCTTTTCTTTGCCCATTCTAGACCTTGAATCAAACCTTCATATTCTATAATATTATTTGAGCATGCAAAAGAGAAATAAAAAGTAGCATAGTACCTCTCATCATAAGGTGAAACTAGCATAGTTCCTCCATGAGCACCATTTTTGCTTTTAGATCCATCAAAGAACATTTCTCATAATTGATCTTGCTCTTCTTATATCTAATTTTCTAACTTGACTAAATTTGGGATAACTGCATCTTGCTCATGAATAATATAAGTTCCCAAATCAACATGCTCAAAATTAGAAAAATGATTTTTAGTGGTTTGACTTGATGCCTATTCATCAAGAAAAATATCTTGAATATCATCTAATTGGGTTCTAGTTTCACAAATATTGTCATGTTCTCCTTCATCAAATGAGACTAAGTTTGCATTTAAGGCACTAGGTACATATGGTTCTATATGATCTTTTTCAAGCAATTCAGACTTAATTGTTACCTTGGTACCATACCTAGTCCTAAATAACATGTGAGACCAGTCAGATGATAAATAGCTCCCAATCTTAGCAGTGAAATCCCTAGATATACAAATGCCAAAATAAGCTAGTAAATCTATCACATAGACATCCTACTGAATAGAAAAATTAGGACATGCATGGGGGATAAGGTTGGAATCTTTAATAATGCCTATAGTACTAATAGATGTTCCATCAAGTTGTACAAAACTCCTTTTTCAACTGGTTGGTATTTCAATCCTAACTAATCTGCTACTTTTTTAGGCATGACAGAACTTGTAGCTCCACTATCAACCATACAATTATGGACTAATTTATCACCAATAATTAATGAAAGATAAAAAGGTGGAGGCTTAACACCCTTCCTTGATTCACTATTGATTCCCATGTTGCTATCTTATATTTTATCATTATGATTAGCATTTGTGAATATAGCCTTTTGTAATTCATTTGTAGCTTCTTTAGGAGTCATCTCATCAGATAGATCTTGCCATAGAATATCAGTCTACCTCAGAATAGCCAACATATCCCACATTGACATATTCATAATCATTCTCTTTATATTGTCAACTATATTGAATGGAATACTAGAATGTGGCCTTTGATGTGAACGAACTGTAGCATGGTCTACTTGCTTCAAAATGTTATCTTTGACTATAGGGATGGGATTACTAGTTGTAGCCTCTATAGTAGGTATAGATTCATTAGTAGCAAATCCTTTACCTTTATTTTCCATTTGCTCAATTTCAAGAGTTATCTTCTTTGCTCTAGTGTTGGCTAATATTGGTGAGTCAATATTTATTGCATAGAATTACTCTCTTTGCCAATTAAGGAATGCAGTCTCAAGAGCATTTATATCATGTTGCTATTTGGGTACACAAATAGTGGTAGTCTACTAATCCATGACTGTATCTTGCACCATTAAAGCTTGATTTATTATTCCATTTATGCAAATAGTCTGATTATGCACTTCATTGCAGGGATAACACCACTCTAAATTTGCAACCAGATTATTTTGCATAGGTACAATATCTTTAACAAGGTTAGTAGAATTCAAGGGCACTGGATTATAAGGCCAAAATGGTCTTTGATTAATATCTAGCCTATAACTAGTTGTATTGGCCTAATATGGTTGCCTATTTTCTTGAATCTAGCCTTGGTTTTGTTGCTAGTAAGGCTGATTCACAACCTAATTTTGTTGTTGATAAGGTTTCCTAACTTGAAATTGTTGTTTCTTAAAATTTACTACCTCACTACTAAAATTTTGCATTAAATTCTCAATCTTAATCTGATTATTTTTAATTTCCAGCACCTCTTGTGAAGGGCTTCCTACAACAATTTCTTGGCTAGGAATAATAGGAAAGGCATTAAAAGGTAGGATTACTAATGGCATATTTGGCTAAATATCTAGGAAAATAGGCATTGGGGGCCTAGGGGCTATTTTTCCTACCTAAATAAAACTATTCTCAGCTCTAATAGCAATATCATATGCTTGAGGTAGTGAGACACCTCCCATTGATTGAATCATCACAGAAATGTCACTATTTAAACTCCTTAAAAAATATAGAAATGCATGGTCTACTGAAGTTCTTACCATAAAAGGTATTTTGGTCCAAGTCCTCTAAAATCAATTGTTGAAGTCCATCATTTTCTCTTGGGAAGCATGCTTTATGGTTGTGAGTTGTTCAACAAGAGACAAGTGATCTAACTTATCTTTGGAGTGTCTTGTTAACACATCTCCTTGGGCATCCCATGAGTTAATGGAGCCAATAGCTAGACTTTTGAACCATTGTAGAGATTTTCCCTTTAATTGACTTGTGAGTAGTTTAACAATGACATCCTCTTTCATGATATGATGAATGTTGTACAATGTTCCAACATCTCTGATATGCTCAAATGCTATAGTTTGAGTTTCTCTGCTAAAATTTGGTAAACTCTTCAAGATAGCCAAAGGTATGTCATAATGATGTGAAAAATTCAAGGGGATTCCTTGATTAAAAGGAAAAAATACAAATATTATTGGTGTAGCAATTATGTGAGTTTGTGTTAATACACTTGCTGAAGTTGAGCTTGTGCTTGCTGGTATAGTACTTGAAAATGCTAAAAATGTGCTCGTACTTACAGTAGAAAAACTAACACATGCTGAACCAAAATTATTTTTGTTGTTTTAAAAGTTAAAATCTCTTGAAATGATAGTTGGTAACTCCTCCCTAACAATTGGTGACACTGAATGTAATATAGGATGTTCACTCTACAATGATCTTCCTCTTCTAGTATACACTCTTGGAGGAGTGGTCTGAACTCTCTTTGTACAAGGAGTTCTATCTAGAGTTCTTCCTTTTCTTTTGGGTGACGATAGCTCCAAATACTCAAAAGATCTTGAACTTCTAGTTTTCACCTTTTTCATGAAAATTTAAGCATTGGTCACCTTCCTTCACAAATGAAGTCACTAGATATGTTGAAAATAAGCCTCTCCAAAGCTGTAAACTTGATGTAGTAATCATACAGGAAGAATTTCCTAAAAAATCTAACTTTGTGTCCCACTGAGTGTGCCAAAATTGTTAAGGCTAAAATTTACACCCTGTTAAACTAAACAAGTTTAACAACCTTGCCTAACATGGGATTCATTTCTACATGTTGGAAATACGTAACTAGAAATGAAACCTCCAAATTATAGGTTAATTCCTATTGGATAATCACTAATAACTCTACAAAAATAACTTCAACTTATGGGAAATGAGATAGAAGTTACTGAAATGAACCTAAGATCTTAAACTCTAAACTAGAGAACTAGGTGATACACCAAAATATGATATGAAAGTTCAAATATAGATAACTAAGAAGGATTACAATGTTATCTGAGTGAATACAAAACTCTTCCTTTCTGTAAAGGCTTGCATAAATATTTTGTAATAAAGTTTGAAAAAGAAACTAGAATAAGGAGGAAAACAAATACCTATCTTATGAGCTTCACCTCTTAAAACATGAGTTACAACAAGCAAAAAAACATACTTTTCTACAACTAGGTGTTTGGGTGAGACAAAACAATATGGAAGGATGGCAATTCACTAATTATCTTTATCAAATCACCTAAAAATAAACACTAAATTATAGAAAGAAAAGAAGGCTCCAAAATAGATTCAGGTAACATAAACTCAGTTGTTGTCACTTGTATTTGATCTTCCAAAATGAGTTACAAATATCTACACAAAAATGTTAAGGACAAAAATGTTTCATAAGCCTCTTCTGCATAATAAGAACTTCCCTAAAACAAAAGTCCAAAACTTCACTAAATACCCTTTAGAACCTTTGGGTCAGATGCCACAAAACAACCTAAAAAAGAGGACCTAACAACCCACAGAATAAGGTTCCACCTTTGAAAAAGGTCCACTAAGCCATAAAGAGACTTATGACTCACTAAAACTACCCTCAAAAGATTCAAATTATCAATAAATAGCTTTAAACTACCAAGACAAGGTCAAAATTTGACCCATAGTCCTTAAATGACTCAAAACGCTCCTAGATATACTCTCCATGACCATATATGATAATACTAAGTCTTTGAATTCAACTTCCGCCATAACTCCTAAGACTTAGTATTTTAAACATGTCATATTGACTCACTAGTCCTAAGACCAATTCAAATTTCCCTCTTTCCTTCTTATTTGTATTTAATAAATAACAAAAGTATTAAAACAATTTATAAATATCATTTAATATTTTGTTTACAATATTCACTAATGCAAATAGAAATAAAACAATAACAATAACACCTAATGCCTAACATCCCTTTAAACTCCCCCCATGGCACATGTATTACATTATTTTTGGAAAATAAAATAAAATCTTTAAAAGCTTCCCTTACATCTACTAATTTCAAAAATTATGGAAAAGTAAATAGGGCATAATATCTTATTGTAATCCTAAGTTTCTTCATTTTGCAAATCACATATGTTTTGGAGAGCCTGGAGAAAAGATGTGGCTAGGATTTGAAGGTTTTTTTTTTATTCCATTTACAGCCATCATGAGAACTTTCCTATTGCTGCCATGATTTATAGAGCTTGTTCTTTTGTTAAAGCTATTTTTTGTGACTAGAATACACATTTTTTTCCTATATCACCATGATTTTATGAGCCACTATAATTACTTTTTGAAGCTATGACTAGAAAGTAAAGCTGGAAACTACCATATTTGAAAAGGTAATATTATTTTTTGACTTGCTAGACATATTCATTTTGAGCCTCCATAAAATAGAGAAAGGTTTGAAGAGAAGATAAAGTACCAACAACTACATTTTCCTTTTATTTTGATCTACACTTAATGAGCTCTTGCTTGGAGATATTTGATGGCTAAAAAGATAGATCTTCATGTACATTTTTCTTGGTATTTCCTTCAGATTTAGAGCTGGCAAGATCTCCCTAATATTTCATGTATTCATCATATCACTTCACTCTGATTTTGGAAGAATTTTCATAGAATATTTCAAGAAAAATCAAACCCTGAAGTTGTCTATTGTATTTGCAATTACAATAGCATTTTCTATAGCTCAAATCTTTGGAGAAAAAAACTTTCATTTTCAAGCTCCCTTCTTTCGTATAAATATGGTATACAAACCTAATGTTTTTACTGCAAATCCGAAGCTTGTTCTTGCATATGTAAAAATTTGAAAGCTCTTTGTTGATTTCAATAATTTTGGGACTTGATGTGTATTATCATGGTGGTAGGAGTCAACACCATTCCTTAGGGTCATGGCATTTGCATTGCTTTCCTGCATATCTTATGAAATGTCTATGCATTTTCCATCTACAACTTTCCATAGGCTATCAAAAAAATTTCATATTTGCTTGGAATATTTACCCACAAGAAGCCACTATTCATGCTGAAATGAGTCTCCACTAAGAATTTGTTCCATGTAAGTTTGTTGTTTTCTCTTTCTTTTATTTGGCTCAAACACGTTTATTTGTTAGCCAGCCTTTAACCACTTGTTGTGTGTGTTCCAAGAAATTATCCAACTTCTATGATATTGTGTTTATATTGTTGAATATTCTATGATTTTGATGAAAGCTAAAGTATATTTTTCCCATTTCTGTGATCTCCAACTTGAATTTTATGGATTTTTGAATATTCTTACTAATATTATTTCAAATTAAAGTTAAGTGAAAGTTTACCTATAAAATTGTACCATTAATGGTTTTCACACTCCATTTCTTTTGTTACCCAATTTTTTAGAGTTATGGGGTTTTACCAATTCAGCTCCATTCTTTATTTCCTCCTATGTCTATGATGAATTGTTGTTGAGTTGTTTCTTGTGTCCACTTTATTAGCATATGCACAAGCTTTATTTTAATGAATTAGATGCAGCCCCAGCAAATAAAGAGTATTTATGAGGTTTGAGCATGAGGTCATGGCACTCATAAACCACTTTCTGTGATTTTGCATCCATAGTTTTTTAGCACCTGTTCCTTGTGAAATTAGCATGCTTGTATTTGATTACAATGAAAGGTTTCATATCAAAAGTAATATATCCCTTTAACATTATATTTTTTTCGTTTGATTTTTGTAGCCTATAATATAACTATTCCAATGTGCATGTTGGGCGCATACGCAAAGGGAGCTTCAGTCAAGGGCACATGCATATTAGAATAGTAAAATTCTAGATTTCAAAAATCAAACAATAAATTTTCTTTTTCCTCACTTGGGCACTAAGAATGCACTTCACTATCTTTGATATATATTTAGAATAGGGAAAGATAGTATATATGCAGGGGGTAATCAGTTGTAGGTACTCAGTCATTACAATAGATCTTTCAAGATCTAACCCCACTCTTTTCCTTATGCAAGGAAATGAACACCAAAACTTGGCAGATGAGAAGCTGGACTAGAAGCAGCATTAAGGATCTTTTAACCAATCAAAAGTTGAAATGGCAATGAATGATTACCTCTAACCTTACCTTCACATATGTTTTACTTTTTTATATTCTAAATATATATGAAAGGTAGTAGTTAAACTCATAGCTTATGTGAGATCTTCACTTTTAGCATTTCAATTCATTTCATTCTTTCGTAAATATTAGTTGTATATTCGAAAAATGAATAATACAAGGAAATTTATATTCCTTTGTAAACATCAAATGAAAAGTGATTTTCAGAAACTTTGAATAAAATTTTGAATTTTCAAAACTAAATTTTAACATGAGTTAAGATTAAGTAACAATAACTGTTAGTTGTTAAAAAATGCTGGAAATTAGGGGTCTAGTTCCCACCACAAAACTACATGGAAATAAACTTATTTCCCTTTAATCTCATATTATGTTATAGATAAAATATGTAGCTAGAACAATAAAAAATAAAAATTGGCTTTAGATCTATATTTTCTCTTTTATAATGATTCAAATATCAACTTATTCAAATCAATAGTTTTCAACTCCCACCACATTTTTCAAAATAAATCTATTCAAACCAAAAGAAAAATTATAGATTCTAGAAGAGGAATCTCTCCTCTAGAATGTCATATAAATATTAATTTTTTAATATGATTTAGTATTTTTTTTTTTCTCAAAATTGGCATCTTGTGTTAAAATACATACTTGTAAAAATTTTTAATTATAATATACTATATCTAATTAAAACACTATGAACTCTATATGAGAATATTCTTGAGTTTCAGCTCTATAAACTGGTGTTTATATGTTATTATAAAAATATCATAATAAATAGTAAGAGTTATTGAAATGTTAATTTTTTTAAATAATTGTATTTCTTTAGTAATTGGATATTAACTAGTATAACACATGCATTTAATAGATGTTTCTAATTGGAAAAGTTTGAGACCATATATAACTTAGCTAAAAAAATTTATCAAAATCATATGTTTGAACAATATTGTATATTAGATAGAAATACTCAAATTCAATCGTTCTAATAAGTCATCCTAAAAGATGACATAGCTTTGTTCTTTTACCCATGAAGTGATATGTCATCAGGCAATCAAGTTATAATTGTAGGATCATTGTTGAGTCATTCTTGTAGGTGAATCAGTTAAATCTCTTAACAGAGTACTCCTAATAGGCTGTATTGAAATCCTTTGACAGGGTACTTACTTAATTGTGAGTTGAAGTCCTTTAACAAGGCACACTTCTAACAGGGTGTTGAAATCCTTTAACATGGTGAGACCTAACAACCTTTGTAAGCCTTTAATAGGGCAAATCATGTCTCATGATCAAACATTGTAACCTTTATGCAATAGTGAAGATTTTTGGGTGTCATCTCCCCCCCTAAAGTTTTACCTTCTCATTGGAGGGTTTCTGGGTAATCATATCTAGTGTCATACATGTGTGAATGTTTACTTGCTATCATGTTTTAGATATACATGCTTTACATGATATTTTAGTTTACTTAGTAAATGTGTGAGATGGATGTGTGGTAAAAAAATTTATGGGTAAAAGTTTAAACTACTGATTCACCCCCCACCCCCCAAAATTTTACCTTTCCTATTGTAATTGCAAGAATTGGTACCAGAGCCACAGTTCTCTATAGAGAAGCTTTTTAGCTTTGAGGAAAGATCTTGAAAATGGAAGTCTTCTAGTTGGGAATGATCATTAAGAATCAAGGAATTGAAATACAACTCATTCTACATCAACTAGATGAAGCAAGAGAAGAACTAAAGAAATCTCTGAAGAGAAGGAAGAAAATTTCTATTGAGGAGAATGACACACAATATAGAGAGATAGATACCACTAAGCTATTTGGTAATGGAGACTACAATGAATTTGATGCATCTATTGCATATCTAATGGAAAAGAATAGAGACTAAGCTAAGGAAATCATAAATCTCAAGTTGGAACAAGAATCACAAGCCATACTAATATGTGAGGTGACTTAACAAAAGAAGAAAGCCATGGAAGAAAAAGCCATAATTGAAGAGGAAAAAAGATTTTTGATCAGCAAACAAGAGGAGAAATCAACAGAGTTAACCAAAATTTCCAACATGCAATTGGATACTTTGAGTCAAATGATGAATGCCAATTATGAGCTGAATGTCAAGGACATTGAGATAACAACATTGAAGTTGCAGAACGAGAAATTGAAAAATAACCTAAAAAGGGAAAAGGAATTTTTTGAAAGTTTCAATAATCCCAATGAAGCCATCAAATACTTTGAGCAATTATTGAGATCCCCTGGATCCAACAATGATACATTTGGACTAGGATACACAAGTACAAAAGAAGGAGAATTATCCAAAAGTGCTAAAGAAAGGAACAACAAAGGTAAGAAATCTAAACCTACTTGTCATAATTGTGGTAAGAAATGACATACTACTAATGTGTGTAGGAGCAAGACTAAAAATCAGAATGTCAAGCATAAGAGCATGGTTTAATGTCATAAGTGCAACAAACAAGGTCATCAAACACATGAATGCAAAACCAAGACCATGCACACACAAATATTTGAAGGATATTGTTATAACTATTAGAAGTATGGACATAGAGCTTTTGAGTATAGATCCAAACCCATGTGTCATCAAACAGGCAAACAAAGGTAAGGAACAATGAAACTTTTATAACTAGGATTATAATACAAGATATAAATGGCATTATTATCAAGAATATGGACATGTTCCTAAGAATTGTATCAGGACACACTTCAGAGGTGACTACAAAAGGTGGTTGAGTCAAACCACATGTTTTAGTTGTTTAAGGATTGGTCACATCAGTCGCTACTGTCCAATAAGGTTGAAGGCACCAAGTTATGAATTTCATAAAGGAAAAGGCAAGGAAGATGCTGAAAATATCAAAGATGAGATGAACAAGACATGGAAGAAAAAGGATGGTTGCAACACATCAAATGGAGAAGGGATCACTTCACCCAATGGGTCAGGTGATCACACCTCATCAAACTAAGTAATCAAGAGGTATGTGGGACTAATATTTAAAGGTTATTTTATACATTAGTTTCAAAAGGACTTAGCACTGAAAAGACTATAAATGCATGAATAAAGATACAAGATGTTATTAGGAATCTAAGAAAAATCTCTAAGTTTTTCATGTTACTGCTGAGCATAAAATATTTCCTATGACTACCGAGTGGAATACTAGAAAATGTTGAGCTAACAAACTAGATAGTTGATGTTGAGCTTGTAATGGTTGCCAAATAGTGGAACGATAATAGATTCCAAGTGAATCTAAAATTGGTTTATGCCAAGCTTACAACTATGTAAGCACTCAGCATTAATTGTAGGGTTTCAAAGGGTATTTGATCGATTTTTGACTCATTTTCATCATATCAAAACTAAGAAATAAAAAGGAGAGAAAAAAGAAATTAGAAAACTCATCCAAAGTGGTTGCAGAAGATTTTAGTAGTGATTCTACATCATTTTGTTTGATCTTGCAAGGTATTTACCTGGTGTTGAGTTACACTGTTTATATTTTTGAAAACCCTAGTTTCACAAAATGGCATCTAGTTCAAAGAATGTAGAGGGAAAGGAAGTTTTAAATGTTCAACTAGTTAGCAATGGAGTTAAATAGCCAATATTCAAAGCCATTCCTAACATTTCTTACAAACAAGATCCCTCTGGTGCGCTATCCATGATACAACTGAATGTTTTAATGGTACACGATGTTAGAAAGTGTTACAACTATAAAATTGGGAGTATTGGTGATATGAAGATCAGGCAAGCATATGATAAACTTTGTGAGAATGGTGTATTAATGGAAGAATACAAAATTGTAGAGAAGAAAGGGTTAACACGAGCCCCAGATTTCTTAAATGTGTTCAAAATTGAATGGATTAGGATAGTATTGAGTAGAATTCATGACAATTCACTATGGCTAGATAATGGACCCATCAAGATAATCCATAGGATAATAATTTATCCAACCCTAGATCAACCTAAGACTCTAAGGAGTGAGTCAAAGGAGGTTATTGAGAAAAACACTAGAGGTATATGGAATAATAAAGGAATGAAAATTGATACCATTATTGATCCTTTGATAAACTTTGCAATAAAGTTTATTTCACACAAATTTTACCAATCCAACAGATTGAACAATGTGCCCTGTATTGCAGTAGATGTTGGATATAAAATTGTCAAGAAAGATCACACATATGATCTTGTAGAGTTACAACACAGCAACTAATTGAAAACTTAGGAGCAATAAGGAAGACAAAGAGTGCACATGTAAATTTGGTTCTATTCTGATATGCATTTTCTTTTATGTTCAAAATACTTTTCCTACATTTGGCACAATTACATGGAAAACCAATAGATCAATGGTAGTATAGATTGGTGTGTTCATTAAACAATTAGGTGAGAACTTTGAGTCAGTTATGACCAGCTATTTTAAGGATTTTAAGAAATCAATGAAGAAAAGATTGAGAATACTATTATTTTTAGTGGAGAAATATTATGATGATGTTTTCTTTCTAGTGGATGCTGATTACACTTTTTTTCAAGCAACAACACCAAGGATAAGATGGTTGAGGCCATTTGGATATGAGATCAATGTAGATGAGGCCTCTACAGCTATAACAACTTTACTGGCAGAAGAGGTAGACAAGAATGCTACTACATTTGGAAACTATGAAATGGCTAAATCCATAATCACTATGGAACTAAAGACTACCTCTATTATTAAGGAGGATAAGTTGGTAAAGAAGTTGAAAGAAAAATTTGGTGAAGGTGTTGAGCAGGAAGAAGAAGAAGGAGGAGGAGAGGATGAAGTGGAAGAAGATACATGGGCACAAGCAATGTTACTTTTAACATAAGGAATGGGTGAAAATCAGCCAGAGGAGGAGACAAAAGTTGTTGAAGGTGTTGAGGGAGAAGAAGCTAAGGAAGCACCTACACACACTATTCAAAGGAAGAGGAAGGCCAAGGCACAACCTATGACAAGGGCTAAGAAGACTATCAAACCAAGTCAAGCCAAGCCTACAACACCTACTACAAGGGCTAGTGTATGTGTCATTGCACTAAAGGAAAAAGAAAAGACAAAACCTAAAGAACAAGGAGGTGAAGTGCAAAAAAGACCAAGGAGAAAATACATTGCACAAGCTGAATCTAATAAGGAGAAAGTAGAATCAGATGAAAATAGCCAATTCAAAGTGGTGAGTCATGATCCTCTATCTGACTTAGAAAACATATGTGAAAATATAAAGAATAGTGTAGATTTATTAGGATTTTCACATGTTGATTTTGATAATCTTGGTAAAGTTGAGAAAAATCAAGTGGAGGAAGCTATATATGCCATGATGGAAAATTTTAAGAAAGCCCCACTAGAAATTTCCAACTCAATACCTAAGAGCCTATATGAGAGAGTTGAGTAGAAATGGCACTATTGCTTGAACCTAGAAAGATAAATAAGGGAGACTTCACTTGCACAAGTCATGCCTAATCTAAGTAAGGCACAAACTACTAAGGATGTGAAGAAATATGTAGTTAGGTATGTACCTAAATATAGAGCCTTTAGCATATTGCAAAATAATATAGAAGATGTAGTTAAGAAGTCTACTCAGATGTGGAAAGTGACATATCATTTTGCAATAGTAAAGGTAGGTGAACATGAACCTATTGAGGTGAAATATAATGAAGATAATAATGATGAATAAATTGTTGAGAAAATGTAGAAACACAAGTAGACAACTAGGCAATAGCTGAGGCAGAGTAGCAAGAGGAACAAAGTGTACAAGATAAACAATTGCATGATGTCACCCCTCAACATGTAACAAGTACTAAAATAGTAATAGTTAAAGATGTATCTAATGACATAGCTTAGAACATCAATCCCTTAATAGAGGAAGATCTAAAGAAGATACTTGATCAACCTACACTACGGGCTAAACTACGTGACAATTCAGTATTGGTATATGTAGATGAATTGTAGAACCAAGTGACTGAAACTACAAGGGAAGAGGTGAATACACAAGAACCACCTTCTATCACCCCTCAAGTCACTAATGTACAACCTTTGGATAAAACATCTGAAGCTACTTCTAAAAAGGTTGATATAATTGCAAAATACACAAAGGGAATTCAAGCTACTAAAGAAACCCAAAGTCAGACAAGTCAAATAGCCTTATTTGCACCTATAGCACAAGCATAGGGTGCAAGTCAAAACATTGTGGTAGAACAGCACAAGACTAAAGAGACTGAACTAACACCAAAGGTGAAGGAGCAAGTAGCAATTCAAGCCCTTGTAACTTTACTAGAATTTGACACTCCTTCTAGCCACCCTTTTCAAAAGCCAAGCACAGATGTAGCACCATTACAAATCTAAGTGTCGAGTCTAAGCTCATCAAAGGTTGAAGAAGTAATACAATATGGAGATGTGAGCCTTGATGAAGAGATTGTGTTACCAAAGTATGACTTTGACATAATGAAAATTGAGTAGATGGGCATATTGCAAGAAGCCCTAGCAAGGAAGAGAAGACAAGAACTTCTCAAAAAGGAGCATAGGCAGAAGCAAGTATTGTAGGATATCAAAGACATCTTTTTAGATGCATTTAGTCTACTAACTCTAGATGAAACCAAGCCACTAATTGAACAATTGAAAAACATAGTGGAGAAGGTTAGTGATATAGACCTAGACACAAAATCAAAACTATTAGAATGGTCTAAAAATAAATTCCAAAGCAAAGTAAATGAGAAAATATTAGGAGATATAGCACTCACACAAGTTGCATTGGCAAAAAAGGTAGAAAGTGTGAAGAAGGTACTTGAGAATATCTTCTCACTATACACTAAATTATGCAATCCAACACTCTTCACACAAGAGACAAGAAATCATATTTTTAGTTTGGAAAGTTAGATCAATGAATTAGGTGCAAAAGTTCCTATGACACCAGTCAAAGTGAGAAGCAATTGAGAACTGTTCTACAAACCCAGAGTCAATTAGCTGCATTATCAACAGATAAAGCCAATATAAGGGCTAAATTGATTAGCATCCAAACAACATTGACCCCACACATGAAAATTTTGCACAAGGAATTAGGCTATGCTAAAACACTTATGAAAAAAGACACAAATCTTTCAACATTAGATGGCCTAGTCCACCTTGTTGCCGAGCTAGCTATCCAAATTGAATCTTTGGATGTAGCATGTGAAAATTGGGATGCAGCTCTCAAAATTATCCTAGATGTCCATAAATCATTTTTCAACAAACACAGTATTAGTGTATAGCCCATTTGACATAAGTGTCAAAAAGGGGGAGAATTAGACAAGGGGAGAAATAAAAAGAGGGAGATAGAGAGCAAATGGGGAGATGAGCAAAGGGAGAGAAATAAAAAGAGGAAGATATAGAGCAGAGAGTAAGAGAAGAGATAGAGAAAAGATAGAATAAGCTATTAGGGAGAAAACACAAACAACATGAAGTCAAAAAGCATCAGTTGAGGTACATTTACTTAGCAGGAATGCACAAAATTTTGGATACAGAATAGACCTATAAACTCAAGGGGAGTTGTCAAATTTTGAGGTACAATTTTTACCAAATTTTAAAAATTTGAAGTTCTCTATATAAGCCAAATAAGAGATATGTTATGCTCGTAGGAATAAAGGATATTAATGCATGACCGATTTTTTTTGATACTCATGTCAAAGGGGGAGATTGTTGATCTCAGATTGGTTTTGACAAGTGAGTGTCTACACACTTTAGTCATTTAATTAATTCATGTTGAATAAGTAGTACATGTCAAGCACAACATGTATATAATAGATCTTGCTAAGTACATAGTGAGTGTCGAGCCACTTACATGCTAAGTCACTCAAGTGTCGAGCAAACAGTATATGTAGAGTGATTCAGGAGCCAAGTAAGCAGTGTATGCTGAGTAATTCAAGAGCTAAGTAAGTAGTGCATGTCAAGTGATACAGATGTTGAATCAAAGTATGAAGAACAATATATGTTGAGCATCAAAGACTTCAAATGCTGAGTAAGATAGTTTTGTTATATTTTTTTGTAATGGCACAAAAAACTATGTAAATTGTTTTTTATCCGACTTAAAGATTGAACTACAATATTTGAAGATAAGAATGAATCTAAATTTTGAATCCCAATGCATTGCATGTAGCCAAATGGAAAGTTTAAGTGGAAAATGGATGAATCAAAAAATGTTTATTCATACCTAACCCTAAGTCACCTAAGTCTTCTAAAGGAGGAAAAACCCTAAACTATATATGATGTGAAGAAGGTGTATGAAGGAGAAATTGCATGTGCAAATAGATCATTCATGGTGGCTAAGAAGTTATCATCTGAGACTACATTGTAGAATCAGCTAAAGGAGAATAGAGATAAGAAGATAGCATCTAGCAAAGAGACATTTGATCAAGAAGGATCAAGAATACATAAGTGTAGAGGTGATCTATCATCAAGAAATCAAGTGCTAACCATAAGATCATTGTTGAGTCATTCTAGCAAGTGAATCAATTAAATCTCTTAATAGAGTTGTCCTAGTAGGCTATATTAAAATCCTTTAATAGGGTACTTACTTAATTGTGAGTTGAAGTCCTTTAATATGGCACACTTCTAACAAATTTTTGAAATCCTTTAACAGGGTGAGACCTAATAGTCTTTGTAAGCCTTTAATAGGGAAGACCTTTCACAAGGTAGATCATGTCTCATGATCAAACATTGTAACCTTCATCGGATACACTTTATTACTGCAATAGTGAAGATTTGTGGTTGTCATCCCCACCCTAGTTTTACCTTCTCATGAGAGGGTTTCTAGGTAATCATATCTGGTGTCATACATGTATGAATGTTTACTTCTTGTCATGTTTTAGATGTGTATGCTTTACATGATATTTCAGTTTACTTAGTAAATGTGTGAGATGGATGTGTGGTGAAAGTTTTTATGGGTAGAAGTTTAAACTATTGATTCACCTCCCCCACCCCACTCAAAAGTTTACCTTTCCTATTATAATTCCAATAGTTGCTAAAGAGGAGAGTCATTTATAGAAATCGAAAGCCTTTTTTTTTTTGAAATCAATAATATGAAGGGTAACCTAATTACTTCCCAACTGAAAACATGGTTGGTTTGTGAAGAAGAGTGGTATGTAGGAAGTTGAGAGCAATATAGAATAGTAGTCTTGGAGAGGATTTCTGAAGGGAGGATTTAATAGCATTGAGATACTTGGATAATTAATAAATGACCATTTGTAGAATACAAGAAAGATGGAAAATATTTGTCCAAGTCAACACCAACTACATGGTGGTGAGCATAACCATAACCCATGAAATCTCCCAAGAGTCATAATAGTAGTGAAAGGTGGTAGTTTTCATCATAGCATTGTATTGTGTAGAAAAAGGTGGTGGTAGTTTGTGAATATGTAGTCACATCCGCACACCGCAATCATGGCAGGGCTCCAAACAATGGTGGAAACTCGATAGTGAAGGGTGAACTTGATACATGCTAAAGGTTGCAACAATTTTGGAGGAACCTAATATCCACCAAGGGAAGAGAAGGTGGTGAATAGGTTGACAACCACACATGAATGCCCAGCTTGAGAGTTATTATGAGCACAAATAGAGAAAGATGGCATGTTATTGTTAGGATAATAATAAGTTTTAGGCAAGTGCATTATGCAATCCGTAATGTAAGAGCTCTCAATATTTGGTTTTGAAAAAAATGACAGTGGGAATGAATTAGAACCATGGCACACAATAAGTGTTGAAGGTAAGACATCCATGGGTGACTTTGATTTAGTAATCAATCATGGAGTAATATGTTGCTAATATATTAGAGTATATATTATTATTCATTGGATTACCAAAAGTTTCTAAGCCTTTAATTTAGTGTCAAAATAAGACAATAACAAGCTAATATGCAAATTTTGATGGATCAACCACTCCTCTCTACATCAATTCTCAAAGACACTTGCAAGTGATTCCAATGTCATAGTACCTACCACAACGCTTTCTTGGATTCTATCTAGTGGCACCCATAATATCATCTATGTTGTCTAGTTGTTGTTTCTGTCATGCAATCTATTTGTAAAATAGTTCCTCGTTCTCTTTTTATGTCTACTCCTTTTCCTTTGCTTTCGTGCCTTAAATTTTTATTATCAAACTTATGAATATCTGCCTCTACCTTATTTAAAATCAACTTCACAATGTGTTGTACTCATGTCAAGTACTTTTTGTACTGTTTCAACACCATGTTCTTGCTTCTAAGCTAATAGTTCTTCAGATGCATTTTCTTGTAAAACATTAATTTTTTTCAACAATTGTAAGCTCTTAAAAAGTGCATTGTTGTTTTCACATATGTGTGTGTGTGTGTGTGTGTGTGTGTGTGTGTGTGTACATACATACATACATATATATGTAGACATATATATATATATATATATATATATATATATATATCTACATATATATGTATGTATGTATGTATGTATGTACGTATATATATGTGTATGTGTGTGTGTTTGTCTCTTTGTGTGTGTGTATGTGTGTATGTGTGTATGTATGTATGTATGTATGCATGCATGCATGTATGTATGTATGTATATTTATAGAGATCTGGTGGATTGTGGATTATAAACAAAAATTAAAAGAAAACATGACATTAATCATTCCCCATTTTTTTTGATTGATTGTGGAGAGTTGTGCATGAAAGAGGGTGGAAAGGTCCAAATGAGGGTGGAGAGCTTAGAATGTTGGTGGAGATCTAGGATTTTATTATCATTCTATTATGATCTTCATGCCCTTGCTCTTCAATTTTCTTCAAGTGGAGAAGAAGTACCTATGTAAATGTTCTTTTCTTTTCTTCCTAAACATGTGTCTCTTTTTCATATATAATAGCTTTGGTCAGATTCAAGGATAACCAATTATGATGATTGTATGCACTATGTATGTATGTAAATCAGTACACTATGTGAACTACTTTACATGCATACATACACAATTGCATAGTTCTTGTGCTAAATTAAATTAATCATTCATATCTTGGATTCACACAAGAAATTATCCTTACATTCAATTGAATTTATTCATACCAAACTAAGTATTCAGAAATCTATACTTACATATTATATTATCTCTCGATGATTGAGTAAAGATCCCATGCATAATATTGTCTAGATAATGATTAAATGCATCACATTAAGTCATAATAGGGCCAAGTAGATGATCCATTTATGTTACTTCATACTTGTTTTATTGAACATTTTGTTTAACATAATTAGTAATACTAGAATTATATAGCTACAGCTATTACTCATGTTTATTATATTTAATCATATACATTTAAGACTATTATTTTTCTTGAAATTAGACTATATATTTGTTATCAATAAAACACAAATATAGATCTATGATAGTTATCTTTTTTAATTTCAATATCTTCATATTTAACATGAACAGTTTCCACTACTGGATAGTGGAATAGCCACATAGCTCATGGCTTTTTCCACCAAGCTATATTTTTATTATATTTTCATCCTTTAAATTATAGGTGAATGTTCTTCTAGTTTTCCACATATTTAATAATTTTTCATTTGTCATTTGAGGTAATTTTCTATTATGAAATAGAGACATCTATCATAAGGATGGACATACCAATTTTGATCATCCCACTTTCAAAGTTGATTCCCATGCATCTAATTAATGAAACTATTTGCAACTGGCACCCTAATTTTTTGCAACTTGTCTGATTAACCATTCACACAAAAAAATCATCCCATATCCATAAGCAACATCTAATCTTTTGTAAGTCTCTCTCCTCTAATGACCCAATACATGGATCCATTATCATAATGAGTATACTCACTCTCCTTAGATGAATTCAATCAAAACTATTCATACCAAACTAAGTATAAAGAAATCTATATTTATAAATCATTTTATCTCTTAGTGACTAAGTAAAGATCAAATATAGTTTTCCAAGGTGACAAAATTGCATATGTAGATGTATGTGCATATGTATGTATGTATGTATGTATATATGTATCTCTGCATCTCATTGTCATACCTATGTGATCTTTGTATATGTATGTTTGTATGTATGTGTATGTGTGTGTGTATGTATATACATATACACACATGTGTGTACGTACATACACACATATTTATACATAAAGAGAAGCTTCTCTAATCACCTACTGGGGGAAATATAAAGAGATACATGTTTAGAAGAAAAAGGAAAAAAAATTTAGATAGGTACTTCTTCTCCCCTTGAAGAAAATCATAGAGCAAGCACTACAACATTTAGACCTAAACACCATAAATTACACTGTCATCACAAATTGCCATCACAATTCAACCCCAAATGTTGTAGTGTTGCAAAGGGAATAGAGATCACAAAGGTATGCCATGGCAATGCAATTGTAGAGAAAGGGCATAGAGATCACAAGGGAACGAAAACAAAATGCAAAGATCACAAGGGCATGGCAAAAAAATCCTAGATCTCTATTGATCTCCACCAAGGGAATGGCAATAAAATGCAAATATCATAAGAGAATGACAAAAAAATTTAATGATCACAAGCACATGCCAATGAAACCTCTACCAATGTTCAAAGCTCTCCACCCCCTTTCACACACAGATCTCCACAATAAAATAAAATGGGGAATGATTTAGGTCATGTTTTCTTTTTTCTTTTTGTTTATATCTAAAATCAAATTGACATTGTTTTGTAACTTTTCCAAAGGTGTTTGATCCTTGATAGCATTAATTTCAGCATTTCAACATTCAAGTTTTCAAGTTTCTTCTTCATTATATAATCCTTTCTACCCTAAAAACCACTTTGTTAGTTCATTAAAATCGAAACTTGAACAAAGCCAATGATAAAACAAATCCCATATTCCAAAATCCAAATAATAATAAAATAAAACTCACTCAACCCTTGCTAACTGACTTAGCTCAAGATCCTACACAAAAATAATGCAGACTCCAAAAAATGGGCAAGAAATCTTAGAAAAACATATCATAGCAAATATTTTTAGGAAAAAAAAAGGCATAACCTAGTTAAATTGGTCTAGTTGCTAATTAGTTGAGTTGATTACAAATTCCTTTAGAACTATCATTAGATTAGGTACAATAAAATGAACAATTAGTTGTTCCTAGCTAGCATGATCAAATACAGTTTTCCAAGGTGATAAAATTGCATATGCATATGTATGTATGTATGTATGTATGTGTATCTATATGTATGTGAATATGTATGTATGTATATATGCATGTATATATAGATTCCCTCATGATCATTGCATTTTGTTGTCATGTTTTTGTGATCTTTGTATATGTATGTATGTAAGTATATACATATATATACATGTATATGTATATATGTGTATATGTATGTATATATATAAACTAAGAGATCTTGTCACAATAGAAAAACAATAAAACTCACTCAACAGGTAGCATAGCCACGAGTATTGTTGCAATCTTTTAAACATAACTATACAAGGAGTGAGTTAGGATGTATATAGGTTAACCTTACATTAACTATAAACTACAACACAAAATGTTCATTAGTATGTAGGTAGCTTGGTAAGTAGAGTATGCCTCCAATGTATAGATGCCATGGGCATAGTTAGGTAGCACTTAACCATGTATGTATGTATGTAACTATTCTCTACTTAACAATGACATCCACATGTTGGGGGGGGGGGGGGGGTAGTTGAGCTTGTACCTTCGACAATACTTCATTTCCATTATTTACACTCTCTAAATCAAAGGTATATAACTTTATCACTTGTAATTATAATTTTTGAATAGTAAAAATCACAATAGTTTCTTATAATTTGATGGTTCTCTTTGTAAGTTTATAAAATTTAAGTTAAAAAATTAATTGCATTTATGTACATCTTTTTCAAGTTTGATATTTCTCTTTTTCCTAACTCACAGTCCAAGAATAATTTTTCAAAACACATATTGACCAATTGGAGATTGAACCAATAATTGTAGGAACGATTGTGCCAAAAGAGCTAAAAAATTTGATTTTGCATAATAATCATCTTTATATGTTCTTTTTGGCATAGTTATTCTTACATTTTATGATTTTTTGTGAGAATAAAATTTCAAACTAATCAAGTAGGTGATAAGACCTATTTCTTTATTTAATAGAAACTCTAGAATATATCTAATTGAGTTGATTTTTATTTGGTTTTCGCTAATATAAACTTTTATTTCAAATCTATGTTTTTTTCCCGAAATGTTATTATTTCTAACGAGAAAATCTAGCTGAAATATCATATAGAATCCTAGAATATATCTAATTTTGTTAAGGGAAAATTTGTTTAGCTTTTTAAAGAGTATATGTATTTAATGATTGCTTTCTTTTGCAATGGGGTATGAAATATGTTTTCTTGTCTATGCCTCTTAATTATAAGTATGTTTTCTATGTGCTCAAGAAATATTAGTTTTTGAAATTCCATATTGACTTCAATTAGATTTAGGAAAATTAGCTAAGATAGGGCATTAGCAATGTAAGAACATGTTGGGAAACTTAGTGGACTATGTTATTGTTTGTTCTATGTTTTCAAGTAAATTTAACTAGAACATATGGATCTAGAAGACTTGGTATTTTATGCCTATCTTATTAAAGATTTAAAAGAATTGCAGATAAATAACTTGATTTAAATTCTACTAGTTTTGAATTGTATTAGCACACTCTCCCTATGAGGATCCTAAGTATCTATTATTACTATTAATTTGGTCTAGTTGTTGATTAGCTAATTTGATTACAAATTCCTGTAGAACTGCCATCAGATTAGGTACAATAAAAGGAACAATCAACATTATTTTTGTGCAAGATCTCGAGCTAAGTCACTTAGCATAGGTTGAATGAGTTTTATTATTTTATTATTTGAATTCTAGAATATGTATGTAGCTGGATCAATTTTTTTGTTGTGTAGCTAATATGTAATAAGTACCTTAAAAAAGATCTCTTTTTACACATAAATATATACATATATACGTATGTATGTGTGTATGTATGTATGTATGTATGTATGTGGGTATGTATGTATGTATGTATATGTATGTATATATGAATTTATGTATGTATGTATGCATGTTAATTTGGGCATCACCATATGTATGTATCTACTACTACTATTATTTTGGGCATCACTATATGATCTAGAATGTTATGAAGTACTGAAGCTAGTATTGGGTAAAAGCACAAACCTGTGTCACTCTTTTGTAAAGAAAAAGGTTAATAAAAGTATAACTATGCACCTTCAATGACATAAAACTCATATTATTATTTAGAATTTGAAAATGAAGTAAACTAATGAAATATGTAAAAATGGATGAAGTTTAGGATTATAATTTTTAATAATTATTTGAAATATGAATTGATATAATTTCCTAATTTATATAGATAATTTTTTATTTGCTAAAAAATGCTGAAAATTAGGGGTCAAAACAATATAGAAATGAACTCATTTCCCATTGATCTCAGACTATGTTATAGATAACATATATAGCTAGAACAATCCAAAATAAAAATTGTCTTTAGACCTATATTTTCTCTTTAAAAATTATTCAAATTTCAACTCACCTAAAATCGATAGTTTTCATCTCCCACCACATTTTTCAAAACAAATCTATTCTAACAAGAAGAAAAATTATACATTCTAGAAGAAGACTCTTGCCTCTAGAACATCATATAATTTTAATTTTTTTCATCAATTTTTTTTTAAAAAATCTTTCTCAAAATCGATATCTTTTCGAGTGTTAAAATACATTCTTGTAAAAAATTTTAATTACAATATACTATATCTAATTAAAATACTATAAAATCTATATGAGACTATTCTTGACCTTGAGCTCTATAAAATGATCTTTATATGTTATTAAAATAATATATCATAAGAAATAGTAAGAGTTATTGAAATGTTAGTTTTTTGAAATAATTTTATTTCTTTAGTAATTGGATACAAACTCGTATACAATGTGCATTTAATAGACATTTCTAATTGGAAAAGTGTAAGAACATATATGACTTAGCTAGAATAAATTTATCTAAATAGTATGTTTGAACAAAATTTATTTTTAGATAGAAATAATCAAATTCAACCATTCTGATAAGTCAGCTTGAAAGGTGAAAAAGCTCTATACTTTTACCCTAGTAACTTCTCCCATGTCTCCAAAAAAAAGTAGCACAGCTTCAAGGTCCCTTGGCTCCTAGGAATTTGCAGCAACCTATTCTCATTGCTAGAAGAATAACTTTAGTGAAGAGTTGAGAGTAAGGATTTGAAGAAGCAAATTCTACTTTTGTGTAAATGTCATAATCACAATGTTCATTCCCTTGTAGAAGCCATAATCTAGTTAAATATATGTATATATCAACCCAACTAATCTGCAACTAGACCCATATAATTGGGTTATGACTTGTTTCTTTCTAAAAATATCTGCTATGATATGTTTTTGTAAAATTTCTTGTGAACTCTGCCCATTTTTTGTGGTCTGCATTATTTTTATGGAGGATCTTGAGGTAAGTCACTTAACACCTTAAAAAAGATCTCTTTTTATATACATACATACATACATATATGTGTGTGTGTGTGTGTGTGTGTGTATTTGTATGTATATATATGTATGTATGTTTTGTCCTTGTGATTGGTACATTTCATTGCTACACCCTTGTGATCTCTGCATCTCATTTTTGTGCCTGTTTGATCTCTGTATATGTATTTATGTGTGTGTGTGTGTGTGTGTGTGTGTAGAGAGAGCTTGGCACAATAGAAAATGAATAAAACTCACTCAATAGGTAGCATGACCAAAGATGCAATGGAAACATCTATTGATAAGTAGATTCATCTTTTTCTCTCTAATTTTTCATGTGTTTATTTCACTTGAACTATATAAGGAGTGATTTAGGACATATATAGGTTAACCTTACATTAACTGTAAACTAAAACATAAAGGTTGCACCATAGTATTATAGTATTGTAATTATAAAAAAATTGCTTGATTCGCCCGAGTGGTTGGATGATGGCAAAGAGTTGTATTAGGTGAGTAAAGATCACTAATGGTTATAGTAATATATAGCTACATCAAAACAAATAGAAACCAAAACTACATATCCATTAGAGTGAGTAGTTTAAGGGTCTTGATCTCATGGATATGGGTGTGTAGGCAACTTGGTAGGTGGAGTATGCCTCCAGTGTGCAGACACCTTGGAAATATTTAGGTAGCACTTAACTATTTTAAGAAACTATATGTTAACTCATGAGGATCATTCCCTTGCAGAAGCCTCTCGCAAAATCACCCAAGATGGCTAGAATATTTGGTTGAGCACCTCCTATATTGCTCAATTTCTTGAGTTCATCTCTGACATAATTTTGATTATGTATAGGAGGATTATATGTTTCTTCATTGTGTCAATATCTACATTCATTCCAAATATCTACTCTTGCTTTTTTTAGCACATTCTTTGACAAAAATTTACCTTTCGAATATTGTTAGGGCCTAAGCTTTGGAATCAATGTATGCTAATTTGCATGGCAGTAGAATTTATTGAATTTATTGAGATAGTCTAAGTGGAATCTAAAAAAGTTACATTTCAATTCTTTGTTGGGGACATAATCATAATTTATTCCTTAATTTTGGATGCAGTGATGAGGGTTTTAGCTGAGGCCATGGGAAAGCATTTAAGTTGTGAACATAAAATTGGGAATGATTTATGTCATGTTTTATTTTCTCCATTTTATATGTAAAATCACCTTCACATTGTTTTGTAACTCTGGCATAGGTGTTTGATCCTCAATAGCTTTAATTTCAACATTTTAGCATTCATGTTTTCAAGTTTCCTTCTCATTATATGTTTGATTTATCAATGATTTCTTCCAGTTTGATTACAGTGCATCTCAACTAGCTGCTCCAATGATGCATTCACCCATCTATCTCTAGATTATGCTAGCACTTGTTGATTTACATAATCTAGATAGACACTAAGAGTTCCAAAGTCATAAACCTAAAGACCATCATATGTGCATCCCACTATAGGGAAAAATTGGATGTCATGTTGATGAAGGGTGATCCCCTTAAAACCATAAATTCATAATAGAAACAAAGAAACAACAACAAATGAAAGAACAAAATATGGACTTCTTACTTGTGCCATAAATGTAGATTTACAAAATTTACAAGTACAAAATGCTAACTGACATGTGTGCCTTCATTACAATAATCTGCAAGACTATATTGAGAACTACCACCCAAAGTTGCTCTAGACAATGTTTGGGCCTTTCTTAAATAGGCAATTTTATGCCACCTAGGAAGGTTCTAGACATTGAAACTTAATACCTAGGACTGACAGACCCTAACAATACATATAGAGTTAGCCAAATACATCTTTGAAAATTATTTTAGATATTTCAAACACCATAACTCATGAACAATTTCATAAATTGGCTATTATAACCACTTTTCAGAAACTCCAGCTCTTGATCTATAGGCTCAAAACCATTCAAGCACCCTTTCTTCTTGTTTTTGGACCTCATCTGAGCACTCTAAGGCCTCCAATGGTGAGCCTAAAGATTTTTCTACAAATATTTCTACTAAAAATCCATATAACTTCTCTAATACTTAAGATGGCACAATGAGATTTATATGGTAGGCTTATAATTATAAAATGAACCTTCATGTAGAAAACAAGAACATTTCAAGCTCGTATGAAAAACTTACTAAAAATATCAAGTTTACATAAATAGTAACCACCCTGTCTACTAGTCCTTATTAAAATAGAAAAATGTAAAAAGAAAATATTTTTGTGTGATGCAAGATTGCTCTTACACCCATGATGCTCCTACATCAGACACCTAGGGCAATTTGAGAAGTGAATCTGTCATGTCTCAGGTGTTAAGGAGAAAACCAAGAGGGTGAAGCTCCTCCTTTGCTAGCCATGATGAATCCTCTATTGGTATCCCTTTCCATTTGACTAGTTATTCCTCATAAGTTATGTTCCTTGTACTTTTTTCCAACATGACTATCTAGTATCTCCTTAATCTCCTTTATAGCTGAACTAGCTACTAAAATACCCCACTGTGCTTTTGCAATGTCATCTCCATCACCTCTTTCATAATACTCTATCAAATCTAAAATATTCAGTAGGAAACTCCACTTCATAAACATTTCTAGAATCATGTTTTTTCACTATCTTGCAAGGTCCAAAATTTTTCATCTTTACCTTATTATATGTACCCACTAGAAAACACTCTTTTCTCAAATGAACCATGACCTCATCTCCAATTTGAAATTCCTTATACTTTCTTTTCACATCTACCTTAGCCTTATACTATGTATTCATCTTTATGATGTGTTTCCTCACCTCCTCATGGATGTTCTTCAAATGTTCAGCAAATTCTTTTGCTTCAACACTATTTATCTCTCCTTTATCCAATAGCTCAATTCAAAAGTATTTCTAGGAATACTCCCATATACAATTTGGACCAATACTCCTATTCACAAAATTATTATATGCAAATTCTACCTATGATAAAATTAGATCCTATCCTTTCATCTTGTCTCCAACCAAACATCTCAACAAGTTTCCCAAACTATGATTCACAACTTCTATTTTTCCATCAGTCTATGGATGATGTGATGAACTAAACTTTAACTCTGTCTTCAATTTCTTCCACAATGTAGGCTAGAAATACCCAACAAATTTGGTATCTTGATCTGAACTATACTCTTTGGAAGACCATGTAGTCTCACCACCTTTCTAAAAAATAACTTTGCTACATGAACATCATCACTAGTCTTCTTGTAAGGAATAAAATGTGTGGTCTTTGAAAACCTATCAACCACCACAAAAATAGAATAATGCCCACGCTATGTCTTTTGTGATCCAAGAAAAAAATCCATGTTGACATCCTCCCATGACTTCTTTGGTATAGGTAATGGCTGATACAACCCTATATTTTGCTTCACTCCTTTCACCATCTAACGAACTCTACAAATTTGTACAAACTTCTTTGTGCATCTTACTGCAACTATGCCCAGTAATAATTATCAGCAACCAAAGAAATGGTTTTATCTCTGCCAAAATATCCATCCAATCCTCCACTATGCTTCTCCTTGATGAGATTCTCTCTCATTGAAATTCTAGGAATGCACAACTAGATTCTTTTGAACAACGTACTATCTTGGGTCATTAAACCCAACCACTTTGTCCTATCAAGTGTAACAAGTTTTGTACAAGCCTTCCATGCTTCACCAAAATTGAGATCATCTGGATACAAAGTACTAAGTTCCTTGAACCCAACCACCTCTATCCACATTTCTATTAGTAAAAGTTTTCTTCTACTAAGAGCATCTACAACTTTGTTAGACTTCCCACTCTTGTGTTTTAAAACAGATGTATAGCTCTGCAAAATGTCAACCCACTTCAAATGTATTTGGTTCAATTTTTCTTGACTATTTAAATATTGCAAAGCTTGATGATCAGTATACAAAACAAACTATTTAAATATTGTAAAACTTGATGATCAGTATACAAAACAAACTCTTTAGGAAGAAGATAGTGTCTCCACTTCTTCAATGCTTGAACAATAGCATAAAATTCTTAATCATAAACAAAATGTTTTCTTTTGGCATCATTCAACTTCTCACTAAAGTAAGAAATAGGCCTACCTTCTTGGTTCATAACAACTCCCATTGTAGTACCACTAGCATCACAGTCTACTTGAAACACCTTGTTAAAATCAGGAAGTCTTAAAATAGGCTACTTAGTAACCTTCTATTTCAATAGATTAAAATTCTTATTTTCTCTTATAGTCCACTTAAATTATTTATTATCCCCTCTCATTTTTTTAGACAATGATCCACAAATACTACTAAAACCTCTTATAAACTTTCTATAAAAACTAGCCAGTCCATGAAAAGATCTTACCTCTATCAGACTTCTTAAAGTAGGTCATCCAAGGATAGCCTTCAATTTCTTTGGGTCCATTTTTAGACCTTTTTCTGAGACTACAAATCCCACGTACACCAACTCCTTTACAAAATTGGACTTCTTCAAGTTTATCAACAACTTTTCTTCCCTAAACTTATCAAACACCTTGCAAATATGAATCAAATGCTCCTCCAATTTCTTACTAAAGACCATCATGAACATTGTTCATGATGATGGTCTATAATTTAAAACCTTAATAACCTATTAAATAACTATAATCGTGCTGCATTTTTTAGCTCTATCTATTGTCCATACATAAATAATGCAATTGCACATGCATTCTTGATTCAAAGTGCTAGAATTTTATTTTGGATGCAATGGAAAAATGACATGCACCAAAAGATAAGAAAGTGATGTCACTTTTGCAAGTCTAGAACCTTTTTTTGTACTTTAAACATTGATCATTTCTTAAAGATTTTAGATGTTAATGGGGAATTTAGATGTTAAGGGGTGGGGGGGATGGGGACAATTGAGCTTCCACCTTCACGTGGTTGGTTGTGATTAGTAGGGAATATTAAACTATTCTTGAAACCAAGTGAGCTCAATATTAACCTATGATTTCATCATAGCTATTCAACATTTTTTGCCAATTTCTTTTATTAATATAGCATGATGCCACAATTGTGATGGTTGGCCATCGGTCCCACTACACTCCTACCACATATCCTTCCCCATTGCAATGGAGGTTTCTAACAACTTGTTTGCAGATCCATAGCATTTATATTGCGTGGACGTTGCAATTATAGTGGTGCATTCAATAGATTTTTGTCACAATGCTTATAGTGAAATTGAATAGTTCACTAGAACTATAGCCCAATTTATGTCACCTGTGGTCATCACAATTTTGACAATAATCCTAACTATCGCAACTTGCAACAATAAAAGTCTAGCGCCCATCCGAAGGGAGCCAATTTTGATTGATGTCAGTTGGGTGATGGCTTACTATCGTAATTGCGATAACCCATTGTCACAATTTGGGCCCAACTATAGTAGTGTTAGTTTTCTAAGTTTATAGTTTATTTTATTCCACATCAATAATAGTTCATTTTAGTTTAATAGAAAGAAAGGAAGAAATCAATCTTTCATATCTCCAATCTCTTGTGTTTGTGTTATCTCCATTACTTTATTCTGCTATACATTTGGATGTTTGATAAAACAAAGAAGCTATCTTTATTCTTTCCCTATGTATTTTTTGGAACTTTACTATTAATTTTTGTGGTGGGTTAACACATCAATTTTCCAAGGGTTAACATTTTCTCTAGCTTGTATATAGGTGTTTTTTTTTGCCGAGTGGTTCTTGTTTTGACTAAAAGATAGAGTCATTATTTTTCCAAGAATCTTGGTTGTGTTGAGTCAATTAACCCCCTATTCTTAGTTTCTTGACATGGGTCATAATCGTTGAAAGTCATGTGAAGACATAAATTATTCCTTTCATAAATTTTGTTTGTCAAGGAAAACCTTTTATTTTATCAATATAGTACTTACAAATTTCAAATTACAAAATAAATTCCATAAAATGACATATATATCTCTTTTGTTTTACCTTTTCAAATTCAAAAGGAAACTGCACGATTTGAAGTGACCATATGCATACTTGATCCCAAGCGACCAATGAAAATTATGTGAACAAATTCAAGATTCATTTTTCTTAAAATATCACTATGGATTAGGGCATGCTATTATTCAAAAAATTAATATACTTTCTCACATCCACCAGGAGTATGAAATGGTCAATGTGTTCCCAATCATTTGATGAAATCTTGCCCAATCTTCCTGTATAATGAGCTATTAATAACCCAATGTGCCTCCCTCACTTCCCTAAATCTTGAAGCCAATGTATAAACTTGGCTTGAAAGATTTCTTTTATAAAAAGTATTTCTAGGTTGAATAATAAATATTAATCAATGGGTTTCTTTTAAACAACAAAGAAAATCCCATCAATGCTCTGATTCTCGGAAAATAAATTTAAGGAGAAGATCACTCATCATCAATAATTTATTAAAATATTTTCTAATCCAAGAAAATAATAGAAACTAGCAAATACTTTCCTCCAACCTCATTAGTAAAAAGAGATAGAACATGTTGTAAATTGTTGGCAATTTGTTCAATGCTCCCATTAGGATTCGTAACAAGGGTTTAACCACCTCCTGTGTACTATAAGTTGAGTGGTTGTATCGAGCATTAATAGATCATTCTTTTGGTGCAACGACAACCCCATTTTAACAAATGGTATCAGAGCTTGGTCATAGGTTTGAATCCTTAGATTGTTGGAAAGTTTTTCAATGCTCCCCTTAGGATTCATAACAAGGGATTAACCACCTCTTGTGTACTATAAGCTAAGTAGTTGTATCAGCCATTGATAGATTTTCCTTTTGGTGTAATGACAACCCCATTCTAACAGCAAATAGCCTATAGATATTCCATAGTACAATTTGAAAGGAAGAAAAACAAATTTAGACCTTGTAGTAAAACTTATTTATTGTATCGATGACCCACACTAACAATTGGCCTTTACTTAAAACCCAAATTTATGTTTCTCTTGGATGGGTGTGAGGAAGACTAAGTTCATGCACATAGTAGTTTGTATAGAACATCATTTGTCTATTGTTATGTTAGAACCTACATTATTACTTGCATTCCTTACTTAGCAAGATAAAAGCATGAATAAATTCAATTATACAATTTGGATGCCATATAGGCTCTAATTTGTATGATCACTTCTACAAATTTAATTCTTTAAATTCATTACAACATTAAAACAAAAAAATGATTGTTGGGTATAAAATTATCCCCAACTCTAATTTCTACAACTTTATAAGTATAATGCTATAAACATATAACCAATTAAGTCTCTATAAAAATTCCTAAGCCAAATGTAAGAAGTCTTGTGTGATTAGAAGTAGAAAGTAATTGGGATCAGATTCGAGAGAACTTTCTTGTTATTGTACTAGATTTTTGGTAGGATAATACTATTGGTAACAAATCTTGCTACAAATACATAGTATGACACCAAACCCTCGAAAGGGAAGACTTCAAATAAGTTGGTATTGATGCAAACATTCTAGGAAAGGGATTTTATAATAGAAGAACATGTGCACAAAAATCGGAGAACTTGTAACTGATGTATTCACAATATTTAATTCCTAGTCTTTGGAAAAGAAGGTGTTAAAAAAAAGTCATCTCATTACAATCTCTATAGGATTTCTCACCAATGTAAAACTTCAACTATGGTTGTTAAATTATAGCATGAGAAGGGCCCATTTCCATGGACTACTACTACTAGTTCAGCCCACTCAATTTCATTGAGTAAACAAATTTCCTTTTATTTCTTCAAGATCTTATTTCCTTGGATCTAGTATTTTTCTTATAGGGGAGAGGACCCCATACTTGAATACCCTAAATTCAAGCTTATCAAAATCCTACATGGAAATTTTAAATCACTCCCAATTTTTTACAACAGCTTACTTGGTGAGTTATGTACTTATAACTAAGATTTCAAGTACACATCATCAATTATGATACCACATCATCTAGTTTTTTCCAAGTTGTCTAAAAATGCCCAAATAAAAGTGGGACCAATGGTTGTGCAAAAAGGGTACCCGTACTTGCATAACTAATGTGGCATCATGTCATTAGTTGCATTTTAGAACAAAGGGTACATTTCATTCAATGTTGGGTAATCATCATTGTACTAACAACTTTAAAGTCACAAGTATTAGTGCAATGTTGTAAAAAAAAAATTGGACATTAAGTCAATAAGTGTAGGTATCAAATCAACAACTCTCATCACAAGCATCATAACCTGTTCAAGTATTGGGTTCTCTACCTACTAAATAAATGTGGAGAATAGTGAAGTAATAATTTTGTTGATCCTATTGTGAATACTAGTTGTATATGTGTGTGTTGATCATAGAACACCACGTGTCTTAACCAAAATGAGGTAAATGTCCTAAAGAAAATGTTAAGATTCTTTTGTAATCATCCTTTCCCACAATCTAAATATTGTTCAATTCATATTAGTTGGTAGATATTATTTAAAGTTACATTCTTTCCCACTTTTATCATGAATTGTTATGTTGTAGCAATGAAACATTTAATACATGTCTAAATACTTCAATGATTCAAGGTTATGTTGGATTTACATGTTTTTTGAAGTTTATGATTTGAAAAATTGCAAATTTTCATTTATTTATTAGAAATTATGTTAAATAATATGTTTTAATAATAGAAAATTAGAAATGTTTCAATCTCTTCTAAATCTAAATAATAATAAAATATTTTTAAAAATTATCTAAAGACTCTTTAAAGAAAAATATAACCAAACAACAATAAAAGAAGAATTTGTAAAGTTATTAACATTAAAGTTCAAAAGTATTATCTTAAGTAACATAAACTTAAGTACCACCCTACACCTAGTCTAACTCAACTTCTGATGGAGAAGAAATATTAATATTTTTTCCTTTGACCTTGTCTTCCTTCTATGTGTATGCATGTACATTG